>OY744554.1:3334856-3342356 GCA_963556195.1 Sepiola atlantica | reverse complement strand
ACTTTCAACCTTTTATTTCGTATTGCCGTACTTATATATTACTTATTTATATAGAGGTTAGGATTAATTTTATTAATATGGAGATATAGATAAATTTTATTAATATGGGGATTAAGATAAAGATTAATTCAATTTATATCGGGATTAGTATTATTAATTTTATTAATTTATATAGAGGTTAGGATTAATTTTATTAATATGGAGATATAGATAAATTTTATTAATATAGGGATTAAGATAAAGATTAATTCAATTTATATCGGGATTAGTATTATTAATTTCATTAATTTATATAGAGGTTAGGATTAATTTTATTAATATGGAGATATAGATAAATTTTATTAATATAGGGATTAAGATAAAGATTAATTCAATTTATATCGGGATTAGTATTATTAATTTTATTAATTTATATAGAGGTTAGGATTAATTTTATTAATATGGAGATAAAGATAAATTTTATTAATATAGGGATTAAGATAAAGATTAATTCAATTTATATCGGGATTAGTATTATTAATTTTATTAATTTATATAGAGGTTAGGATTAATTTTATTAATATGGAGATATAGATAAATTGTATTAATATAAGGATTAAGATAAAGATTAATTCAATTTATATCGGGATTAGTATTATTAATTTTATTAATTTATATAGAGGTTAGGATTAATTTTATTAATATGGAGATAAAGATAAATTTTATTAATATAGGGATTAAGATAAAGATTAATTCAATTTATATAGGGATTAGTATTATTAATTTTATTAATTTATATAGAGGTTAAGATTAATTTTATTGATATGGAGATAAAGATTAATTTGTAAGTAATATAGGGATTAGTTTTTATTAATTAATTTGTAAGTAATATAGGGATTAGTTTTTATTAATTAATTTGAATAGAGAAAAAAATTAATTTTATAAATATAGGGATTTGTATTATAAATTTATATAGAGGTAAGGAATAATTTTTTTTATATAGGGTTAGGGTTAGTGTTAGTAATTTTATTAATGTATAAATAGAGATTATTAAAGTAAACGTGATATTTTGTATATATAAAAATATGGCACTTGTATAGATCGGGTACACGAGTCGAAATTTATTTTAGAAAAGTTCCAATGGTGTAAGGGGCAGATAACTCTCATTTTTTAGTACGCAATTTCTCCGAAAATGGAAAATATCCATTTTTGGGCATCTTTTACGAGACTCAGCAGAGTAAAAACGCTAAAAAAACAAATTTACAACAAATAAAAGTAACTGTAAGCTGTAAAAGTTAGTTTCAAACTTGCATGTGCTATTTGTTTGTATTTTAAACCCGTTTGAAGTGCTATTTATTAGAAATTTAAGTTCGACAGACGGTTTTCGAAGAATTCAAAATGGCCGCTCTACGTAATAATATAGAGGCATTTTGTTTGAGAAACTAGATGTTTTAAAAAACAAGAAATTTTTTTTTAACATCTAATAAAAAGCCATTTATACTACGTAAAAATACAAACAAATTACATAGGTAAGTAGAAAAATGTCTATTCTAGACATAAGTCAACTTTACTTGTTGCAAATTTATGTTTTTAAACTCTTTCTCGTTCTTTTTTTGGACCCCGTTCGCGCCTCTGCTGAGCGTCGTAACATATACCCCCATTTTTTAAATAACAATTCATGCAAATTCAATATTTGTGAAAATCAACAGTATATTGATAGAACATTTATTGAAGAAAATAGAATTTGGGAAAATCAACAGTATATTGATAGAACATTTATTGAAGAAAAAAGAATTTGGGAAAATCAACAGTATATTGATAGAACATTTATTGAAGAAAATAGAATTTGGGAAAATCAACAGTATATTTTTTCATTTCAAAACGAACAGCCATCGGTTTTGGTTTAAAACATTTTTAATTTTTTTTTTTTTTATAGTTTAAAAAATAAATTTATCTGTTTTTGTTTTTTTCTTCTCTTGATTTTGTTTTTTTTAAAACGGGATAGAATTCAGAAATTTGTTCAAAAAGACTCTGTAGGGGAAAATTTCTGCCGCCACATAAATTCTGAAAAATAGGATAAGCCACCACTTTTTGTTGAGTACTTGTTAAATATAATAATTCGCGCATATTCAAGGCATTCACGTCGATTACGTCCATTTTCGGAGAAGCTAGAAATTATGTACTTAAAAAAAGAGTTATCTGCCCCTTACACCATTGGAACTCTTCTAAAATAAATTTTGACTTGTGTACCCGATCTATACAAGTGCCATATTTTTATATATACAAAATATCACATTTACTTTAATAATCTCTATTTATACATTAATAAAATTACTAACACTAACCCTAACCCTATATAAAAAAAATTATTCCTTACCTCTATATAAATTAATAATAGAAATCCCTATATTTAGAAAAAAAAATTTTTCTCTATACAAATTAATTAATAAAAACTAATCCCTATATTACTTACAAATTAATCTTTATCTCCATATTAATAAAATTAATCCTAACCTCTATATAAATTAATAACATTAATAATACTAATCCCTGTATAAATTGAATTAATCTTTATCTTAATCCCTATATTAATAAAATTTATCTTTATCTCCATATTAATAAAATTAACCCTTACCTCCACATTAATAAAATTAATCCTAACCTCTATATCAATTAATAAAATTAATAAAACTAATTCCTATATTAATAAAATTTATCTGTATCTCCATATTAATAAAATTAATCTTTGTCTCCATATTAATAAAATTAATCTTTGTCTCCATATTAATAAAATTAATCCTAACCTCTATATTAATTAATAAAATTTATAAAACTAATTCCTATATTAATTAAAATTAATCTTTATCTTCATATTAATAAAATTAACCCTTACCTTCATATTAATAAAATTAACCTTTACCTTCATATTAATAAAATTAATTCTAACTTCTATATTAATTAATAAAATTTATAAAACTAATTCCCATATTAATAAAATTTATCTTTATCTCCATATTAATAAAATTAATCCTAACCTCTATATTAATTCCATGATAAATGCCAGTATACTGAAATCATATGCCCTTAATAGGGTTAAGATGAAAATTCATATACACTAAATGTACAAAAGCAAGGAAATTCCCAAATTTTTACACTTTTATTGTCATTAAGGGTATGACTACATATCAACCAAACCATTTCATTATCACATCACTACAGTATAAATCTCTATGCATGAGTGGATGAAGTGTGTGAGGTGCGCTGAAGAAAAATTCCTACCAGTAAAATACATAGCCCTGTTGTGCTCGCATACCCTTAATGACAATAAAAGTGTAAAAATTTGGGAATTTCCTTGCTTTTGTACATTTAGTGTATATGAATTTTCATCTTAACCCTATTAAGGGCATATGATTTCAGTATACTGGCATTTTTCATGGAATGTCACTACTTTTGTAAAGGCTATGCCTCAAGACAATCGTAATTTGTAAGGTTTTTTGAAATTTTCTAGAAAACTAAGGTATATAGTAAACTGAAATTAAAATGCCATCAACGAGACCCTAGAACCTCTATCTCTGCCAAAAATCAGCTGAATCCATCAAATAGTTGACGAGATACAGGGTGGCACACACGTACGTACGTACACACGGATAACACAAAATTACTCCTGACCTTTCTGGATCTCTGGGTTGCCTTGACTAATGATGCTGAAATTCTACACACTTATAGAACCTATCAAATGAAAATTTTGTGCAAAGTTTTAACTAATTTGGTTTATTTGTTTTTGAGTTATGACTGATCAAAGAAATTAGATTTCTAGCATAGGCCATTCGTAAAGTCTATTAAGGGATAGAGCGCTATCGCGCCTCCCTTGATTATCGTATGTATGTCAATGCTATAACTCCAGACATACGTACACACAGATAACATGATTTCATGATTGAACTTTCTGGATCTCTGGGTTGCCTTGACTAATGATGCTGAAATTCTACACACTTATAGAACCTATCAAATAAAAATTTTGTGCAAAATTTTAACTAATTTGGTTTATTGGTTTTTGAGTTATGATTGATCAAAGAAATGAGATTTCCAGCATAGGCCGTTTTTGAAGTCTATTAAGGGATAGAGCGCTATCGCGCCTCCCTTGATTAATAAAATTAATAAAACTAATTCCCATATTAATAAAATTTATCTTTATCTCCATATTAATAAAATGAACCCATACCTCCATATTAATAAAATTAATTCTAACCTCTATATTAATTAATAAAATTAATAATAAAACTAATTCCTATATTAATAAAAATTAATCTTTGTCTCTATATGAATTAATAAAATTAATAAAATTAATTCCTATATTAATAAAATTAATCTTTGTCTCTATATAAATTATTAAAATTAATAAAACTAATTCCTATATTAATTAAAATTAATCTTTATCTCTATATAAATTAATAAAATTAATAAAAATTAATTCCTATATTAATAAAATTAATCTTTATCTCTATATAAATTAATAAAATTAATAAAAACTAATTCCTATATTAATTAAAATTAATCTTTATCTCTATATAAATTAATAAAATTAAGAAAACTAATTCCTATATTAATTAAAATTAATCTTTATCTCTATATAAATTAATAAAATTAAGAAAACTAATTCCTATATTAATTAAAATTAATCTTTATCTCTATATAAATTAATAAAATTAAGAAAACTAATTCCTATATTAATTAAAATTAATCTTTATCTCTATATAAATTAATAAAATTAAGAAAACTAATTCCTATATTAATTAAAATTAATCTTTATCTCTATATAAATTAATAAAATTAAGAAAACTAATTCCTATATTAATTAAAATTAATCTTTATCTCTATATAAATTAATAAAATTAAGAAAACTAATTCCTATATTAATTAAAATTAATCTTTATCTCTATATAAATTAATAAAATTAAGAAAACTAATTCCTATATTAATTAAAATTAATCTTTATCTCTATATAAATTAATAAAATTAAGAAAACTAATTCCTATATTAATTAAAATTAATCTTTATCTCTATATAAATTAATAAAATTAAGAAAACTAATTCCTATATTAATTAAAATTAATTTTTATCTTCATATTAATAAAATTAAGAAAACTAATTCCTATATTAATTAAAATTAATCTTTATCTCTATATAAATTAATAAAATTAAGAAAACTAATTCCTATATTAATTAAAATTAATCTTTATCTCTATATAAATTAATAAAATTAAGAAAACTAATTCCTATATTAATTAAAATTAATTTTTATCTTCATATTAATAAAATTAAGAAAACTAATTCCTATATTAATTAAAATTAATCTTTATCTCTATATAAATTAATAAAATTAAGAAAACTAATTCCTATATTAATTAAAATTAATTTTTATCTTCATATTAATTGTTGTGAAATGGTAAATTTACCTATTCAGTTGCTAGTGTACTTTCACTGCTAGTTATACCTAAGGAGAGACTTATCTAGTAATCTATTTCTACTTATGCTAATTATGCATATCAATTAACGAGTATCACAAAATCTCCCTGAAACGTATTGGCTTTATGCCCTAGTGCATCTGGCACTTCTTCTAATGATCGTTTCATTTTCGATTTTTTTTTTTTTTTTAAGATATTTCACCCCAAACAAGGCAGGTCGCCACTGTAGACGCAAGGGGCTACTGAGAATTAGGGAGTCGGTTTTGGGTGTCATCTTAAGTTGAGAGCTGTGTAGCGAGATGTCTGTTTACATTAGTTTCAAACCTCTGCATGCCGGTACAGTTGGAGAAACAGGGAGCAGGGAGGGAGTTCCAGAGGCCGGCAGCACAAGGAAAGAAGCTGCTGGAGTAGAAGGCTCTTCGGCATCTGGGGACTTCTTCTCTCTCTCTCTCTTCGTTACTTTATTCTCTGGAAGATCTCGACCTATCTAACACTAAACTATAACCAGGGTCGTCGACATTTATATGTTAATCCGACTCCGAATCCTCATTTTGCCCTGCTTCATCTTGCATTTTTTCATCTTCTGACGTTTTCATTCTGTACAGGTTGTTCTAATAACTTAATAACGGAAGGAGTCGTAGCAATTTGTTCAATTTGCTATTCGTATTCAACCTGGGACATTATTTGATCTGCATGGGCCAACACATTGTTTCCGTCTTCTTTATTTATTGTAGCTGTGTTGTGGCCTTTTTTGCACGATAAATTCTGTCCTTTCTGGATTTGATTTTTTGCTCTTTTTGTACCAGATTTTTTCATTCGTAGAATACGACGTAGTTAACGGAGCTCTAATTTGTCTTCCCATTAAATCTGATGGGATTTCTGATCTTCCCGCGTGTGGTATTGGTCGATACCTTAAAAGCAGCCTTGATAGAAAAACTTCTATTTTTTTTTTTTTTTGCTCAGAACATGCTTTTAGTCCCGTTTTTACGGTACGCACCATTCTTTCCACCAAACCATTCGATTGAGGGTGATATGGCGATGTCTTATACGGTTTACATCCTATTTTTTCCAACTATAAATTCAGATCTTCATCACAAAGCATTAACTCTTTCACCCTGTCGTCTGCTCATCGAAAACAAATGTATAAACTTATTGGGTACTACTCCAGATGAAGGCGCCTAATTTCTGTGACTGCTCGGCGACAACGATCAGGCAGGTCGTGGAAGAGCCCGAGAGCTGCCAAGACGAAAACGAGGCTGAAGCAGAGCTGACCGATCAGGTTGCTGCTAATCGTCTGCGCTCAGCACAACAAAACAAGTGGTAGGAAGACCTTTTCAAACCGTCCGCAAACGTATCCGTAAACCCTGACCCTCGACGAGAAAATATATAAAATTTCCCCCCCCCCCCCCCCCCCCAAAAAAAAGATATACAAAAAAAAAGTTGCCTAAATATCCTAAAAAAATAAAATACTTCTTTGTTTTATGTAAAAAAAAAAAAAGACAAAAAAAAAAAGTTGCCTAAATATCGTAAAAGAAATAGCATTTACTTCTTTGATTTATGTAAAAAAAAGACAAAAAAAAAAATTAAATGGTTCATTTGGCCCACGAAAACAATTTTAAAAAAAAGTTTATTTATAGTTCTTCAGCTATGGTTTGTTCATTTTTTTAAAAATATATGTATTTTTTGTTTTGTATTCTTTGTCTTATATTGTCGTCTGCCAATCTTCCATTTTACGACTTTCAGTTTTGCTTCAGCCTCGTTTTCGTCTCGGCAGCTCTCGGGCGCTTCCGCGACCTGCCCGATCGTTGCCGCCGAGCAGTCACGGAAATTAGGCGCTTAATCTGGAGTAGTACCACTTATTGAATATTCATTTTACTAGCTTCCGTCGCCTCTCTGTCTGAAAATGTTGAAAAATGGTGACATAAATAAAATCGTGATTTTTTTTTTTTTAATTCAATAAATACTGGATAAATTTGCGTCAGTTTTGGTGTACAGTCTTCTTTTCAGCTACCACGTAAGTACATAACAAAGTTATACATTTCTTCTACCTACCTGG
>OY744554.1:3212356-3332356 GCA_963556195.1 Sepiola atlantica | reverse complement strand
AAACATTAATATTTATTTATTTTCTTTTTCAAATTAAATATTTCAAAAAGTCTAAAAAAAAAAAAATGTTTAAATTATTTTAAAATATGCGTTCGTGAAAGTCCGACTCGGTATTTATAGCCGACATGACATCTGTATATAAAAAATATATATATAAATAATAGATACATATTTTTATAGTTAAAATTGATTTATTTATGGGCATTTTGTGGTAATTCGGAAGTTTAGTGAGGACCTCAAAACAGAGCATTGTACGTGTAGCTTTTGTAACTATGGATGTCCGAAAGGGCAATAATGTCGGTAAAAATGTAACAATGACTTTTTTTTTTTAAATGTAATTACATAAATTTAACATAATGGAATTGTTTTTACATACAATTTTTATTTTATGAATATTAATAAGAATTAAATAAAATAAATAAAAAACATTTAAAAAAATTTTCTTATGTTTACGTTACATACATATTTATTAAAGAAAATTTAATAATAAATTAATAATAACATTAATAAAAATTAATATTATAATTAATAAAAAAAAAATTGTATGTAAAAATGTTCCATTATGTAATTACTTTTTAAAAAGTCATTGACTTCTGTTGTTAGATTTTTACCGAGATTAATGCCCTTTCGGACATCCATAGTTACCAAAGCTACACGTACAAATGCTCTGTTTTGAGGTCCTGGCTAAACTTCCGAATTATCCATTTCGGTAAAAATTGGGGTACTGGTCCAGCTTTTGAACCAGACAAAACCGACAGATTTACGTAAACAGACGGAAAAAGCCGAATGAAAACGAACCGGAGTCTAAATGTAATGTAAAAAAAAAAGAGAGCTCACCACGTGAGGCATCGAGAATCGCCCAGAACTTAGAAATTAAACAAAAATACAGTTAATAATATATCCAGTTCGGTTGAACATAGCATTTTCGCCTGATTGGTGACGGTTATTAGTTGTATTTTTGTTTAATTTCCTATTTTGGGGCGATTCTCGAAGCCTCACATAGTGAACTGTCTCCATTTTGTTTTGTTTTTTCTTTAAAATAAGTTAAAACACACACACAAAAAAAACTTATCCAGGTAGATAGAAGAGTAACTTATCTTGCCTTTGGTAACATTTATTCGTTGCATATATGTTTTTTTTAACCCCTTTTTTGTTCTGTTGACTTCTGTTAAAAATACAAGTGAAATATTAACGATGAGAAAACTTGAGTAAGTATATGACGACCCCCCCACACACACACACACACACTTCCTAAATGTGGCAGAAAAATTAACGTCTATGCCGATGATACCACTCTATTCTGGTGTTGTTTCTCGCCCATCTCCCTCGGATCAGTTGAAATATGCAGCTGATCTAGAAGTTGAGCTGGGTTCAGTTGTGAATTGGGGTACGAAATAGTTTGTTTCATTTAATCCTGTTAAGACTCAGCTCGTGTCTTTCAATCGTAGGCGTGTCCCTTTTCTTCCTGAGATTCTCATGGATGGCTCTGCTCTTGAGGAGAAATCGACTCTGAAACATATTGGTCTTTATTTCTCATCAAATCTATCTTGGAGTCCATACATTAGATCCATTGCTCTTTCTGCTTCTCGTAAAGTCGCTTCTGTCTCTCGCTCCAAACACTTCCTAAGGCTATTCTCTATCTCTACAAATCCACAATCAAACCATGTATGGAGTATTGTTGTCATATTTGGACTGCTGAATCTCTGCCCCATTTAAGGGCTCTGAATAAGGTGCAAAAACGTATCTGTAATTTGATTGGCCCTACCCTTTCTTCTTCTGTACACACTCTCTCTCACAGACGTGATGTTGCTAGTCTCAGTCTTTTCTGTAAATACTATTATCACATGTGTTCTTCAGAATTGTCTTATCTATTCCCTGCTTCCTTTGTTTCAGCTCGTTTGACTCGTTGGTCTAGTGGTCTCCATCAATTCGCTGTTCTTTCCAAGAACTGCACGCTTGTGGAACTCTCTTCCTGCTTACTGTTTTCCTCCTATCTTATATCAAGTGGCTTCATGCCTTGTCTCGAGTGATTACCATAAAAAAATTTTTTTTTAAAGATAAGCACATTTGCCAGTCGAAAAGTTGATGCAGGTCTCAAAGGCTTTATTCAACGTACCTCTTTCGAAATCAAGAAAGCCGGCCTGTATCTATCGCAAATCGAGCTTCCTGTCTGCAAAATGAAGAAAAAGAAAAGAAAGCAGGAATGTGCAAAACCCCAAGCTTGTAATTCAGACTGCGAATCTCGTATTAAATCGAAAACAAATGAAGACTTGGGGAGCGGACGTTTTTTGAGAGGTTGGCGCTAAAGAGAAGAGTCTGCACTCTGACTTTAATGGGACCGTTAAAGATAAATTCATTGTAATACAGCTTCTTATTCTTTCCAAGAACCGCAGGCTTGTGGAACTCTCTTCCAGCTGACTGTTTACCTCCTACTCATAACCTTGGTCTTTTCAAGACTAAGGCCACTTGACATTTCCTGTCTTTGCGATAATCATATTTCGTTCTTGTTAGCTCCTTACATCAAGTGGCTTCATGCCTTGTCTGGAGCGATTTCCATTAAAAAAAAAAATTTAACTGCAAAAATAATGCGGCTCACAACTCATTCGACGCTTTCTTTTCTCTTCACGCTCCTTTTCTTCGCTCTTCACAGCATCGAGTTCAGAAAATCAATCCCTGACGTAGTCTAAACTCCAACTTTTCACGTTGCTCCGAGAGGAAAATTCTTAATCTTTTTATCTTAATGAGAATTCGCCGATACAAAACACGAATGCTCATTTGCATAAGTGAACTCTTATTATCGCACAAAAGATAACAAGCGGAACGAATGCTCTGGGTTCGATTCCCGATGGACGACACATGGCATGACCTTTACTCTTTTTCCTCAAGGACTCGCAAGTCACCTGATTAAGTAGAATTGTAATAAAAAATAAAAATCAGTGCTTGTACAGAGAAGCGTCCATATTAAATTATCAATACCACAAAAAAAAAACAGTATTATATACTTAAGCAGCAGATTTAAATAAGTATCCTCACCAAAAAGTAGGAAAAATGATCGAGTAGAATTTTAATTAAAAATAAAAATCAGTTTCATCGTATTTTGATGACTGCCATTGATTTATTACTTGTTAATATGACAGAGTGGGTTATCTCCCCCTGAATTTCGTGTTTTTCGCTCAAATCAATGGCCGAACACGATTAAACGATATAACGGATTTTTATTACAATTCTACTCGATAGTTTTTGCTAATTTTTGGTGTACAAACCTATTTTTGCTTGATACATAAGTATTTCAAAGAGTTTTCCGGTTAATTTAATTGGAACTGCGATTTTCATATGTACGCTAATCTGTACAAGCACCAGAATTTTTTCTAAAATAATATATTTAACATAAAAAAACGGTGATTTAGTCGTTTCGCAGCCAAAATGGCGGAAATGGACCGTTTGCTAATTTCCGAATTCACAAATGAGTAAGTAAACCCAAATAAATTGTTTTGGACTAATTTAAAATTTACTTTAAATTATTTTAAAGGAAATGCAGTTGGGAAATTAGTCGAAAACAATTTATTTGTGCTTTTTTTCCGACCTCACAAATGTGTAAGTAAACAGTGTTTACTTACACATTTGTGAGGTCGGAAAAAAAATTAGAAATTAGGGTGCTATTTTACTTATAGGCCGATGCAGTTAATTGGTTTCATGTAAAAGCATTATTTTGTACTTACTCAGTCATATTTTATCTCTCACGCCCCGAAAAAGAATTTTAAAATATCAAGCAGAACTTTAATTAGAACGATTTTTCCATTTCCATATGGGTTATATGAAATGGCGAGTCTGCGATTTTCGGAGTGGCCGGTTAGTGGCCGGTTAGCTAACTAAGGGCAGATAAGTGTCCCCTTGTCTATTCTACCGACCGCTCACAGCCCAAAATGTCGGCTCGGGCACAAATACAGGTTGAACATCGAAATGGAAAAATCGTTCTAATTAAAGTTCTGCTTGATATTTTAAAATTCTTTTTCGGGGCGTGAGAGATAAAATGTGACTGAGTAAGTACAAAATAATGCTTTTACATGAACACAATTAACTTGATCGCCCTATAAGTAAAATAGCACCGAAATTAGCAACCATTTTGGCTGCGAATCGACTAAATCGCCACAAAAACATTTTATTATATTTCCGAAAGAAAATAACACCATAAAAAAGCAAAAAAAAAAAAAAAAACATTTTATTTTATTTCCGAAAGATAACTTATTTGATAACTTATTTTAAATCAAAACCGGACGTTTTTAATACAAGGAACGAATTAATACACGCACCGGTTTCTGCTTTCTGATCTGGCGAATCTTTAAATGTAACCTGACAGACATAACTAATCTCTCCGGCTGTTTCTTTTTTTGTTTCTTTGTTCTCGATTAGTTCCGCCTTTCCCTCATCTGTCTGTTCGTCGCTGTTGAAAGGCGATCGGAGGTGAAGATGGCTTTTTACCTACGAAGGTTATTCGCCCCAGCCTCGCTTGGCCTTATAAAAAGAGCAGGTATGTCCTTTGTATCCTGTTTAAAACTTATTGCATTTTTGACACAATAAACTTATATTTCCCACGTTATTTTTAAACAATCAACAATTAAAATAAACCAAAAAAAAGGCAATATTGTGTAAATCACACGTGTAAGCAAAGGTTGATCAAAGGACATTTTTTTTCTTTCTAATTTCAATTTTATTTCTAGATTTCATGATTTTATTACAGTTTTCAAAATTCAAGACTTGTTGCCACTTCTCGCGTGTGTGTTTCTCGCCTCTACGGAACTAACACATTATTATTATTATTATTATTATTTATTTATTTGTTTATTTAGTGAATAATATTTACTATTAGTCAAATAGGTAAATTTGTCGTTTCCCCACCTAAAATGGCGGACAACTCTGACGTCAACGAACCGTCTGCTGATTTCCGACCTCACAAATGAGTAAGTAAACCCGAATAAATTGTTTTGCACTAATTTCGAATTTTGCTTAAATTATTTTAAAGGAAATACAGTTGGGAAATTGGGGAATCTTTTACAATGATCAGCAGAGTCGCGAACGGGGTCCAAAAGGGTTTAAAAACATAAATTTGCAACAAGTAAAGTTGACCTACGTCTAGAATAGACATTTTTCTACTTACCTATGCAATTTGTTTGTATTTTTACCTAGTATAAATGGCTTTTTATTAGATGTTAAGAAAAAATTCTTGTTTTTCTTTAACATCGAATTTGGCAAAACAGAAAATGGCCGCCCGGCCTCTATATTATTACGTAAATCGGCCATCTTGATTTGTGCGATGTTCGTGTGTCGAATACTTAAATTTCTGATAAATAGCAATTGAAACGGGTTAAAAATCTTTTTAATAGTTGGAAATGCCACAGGTAAGTTTGAAAATAACTTTTATCGCCTACAGTTACTTTTATTTGTTGAATATTTGTTTTTTGAGCGTTTTTACTCCGCTGATCATTGTAAAAGATTCCCGGAAAGGGGGCCCCCAAACAATTTATTTGGGTTCACTTACTCATTTGTGATGTCGGAAATTAGCAGACGGTTCGTTGACGTCAGAGTTGTTCGCCATTTTAGGTTGGAAACGACAAATTTACCACTTTCTTTTACCTTTGTGGACTTTTGAATGACGTTTAGGAAAGGGTGCTTCTGCTGTTTAGCCCCGACATGTTAGGCCTCTCTCTAAAAAAAAATACTTAAAGAAATGTATAAACTTTGTTATGTATTTACGTGGTAGCTGAAAAGGAGACTCGACACCAAAAATGACGCAAATTCATCCAGTATTTATTAAATTAAAAAAAAACGATTTTATCTTTCGGTAGCCATTTTTGTTAACTCAAATTTTGTTTACTGGTTTATCTCCCTTGTCTATTTCATAAGTGAAAATGTCTAATAAAACGTAAGATTGTGTTTTTTCTTCTTTTTCTTATAATTTAATAAATACTGGATGAATTTGCGTAATTTTTTCTGTGCAATCTTATTTTCAGCTAACAGGTAAGTACATAAAGTTTTTGTTTCTTTAAATATTTTCACGCAGGAAAGTTATATATATATATGAGAGAGAGACAACAAGACGCTTCTCCCGCCTATATATATATGAAATGTATAAAAAGGTGTCAAATTATATATATATATATATATTAATTATAGGTGGGAAACGACAAATTTACCGTCGAATATTTATTGCAATCAAAAATGCAATAGTGTGTTTATGACTGTTACAGGTGCTTGTGCAGAATAGACATCCAAAGAGATTCCCGAATCGTGACGCACGTAAGTACTTGAACGCTCGGCGAACGGGACAAACAAGTTAACATCCCACAGCAATTGTTTTCATTTTAGAAGACTTCCGTCGGCGTCGAGGAAAGAGTTAACAAAGCCCCACCCATCTTAAGAATGGCTTTCTAAATTTTTTTCTAACAATTTTAGTGTATTTTTTCTTGATTTGTAATTATTGTAGATTAACACCCCAGTTACAATAGTTTAAAGTTTACCAATAAAAAACAATATGCAAATACATTCATCGTAGTTTCTTACTCTCTTACCAAAATATGCACGACGATAGAAAAATATTGTTTTTCATTCTTACTCATAATTGTTTCCAAAACGACCGTGAAAGTAGGTCAAACTGTCAGTCATTTTCTTTTCGTGCTTTCCCCCAAACACAGAATGATGACGAGAGAGAGAGAGGGACAATGGGGGGGGGGGGGGGGGAATGGGCTTAGTTAGTCTAATGGATTTTTTTTATTTTAACCTGGATACGTGTTTTATAAATTCAAAGAAATTAACATAACATGATTAAAAAAACAATATATAAAAAAAAAATTAAAAAAAATAACTGACCCCTTTTTTTTTTTTATAACCTGAAAAAAAAGTAGACACGAGGGATATTCGGCATTAGTTCTGTAGCATTACCTGCCCCTTTTCTACACACTTACATGTACATTCACCAGGGGGCGTTTCAAACACAAATTATCTCCCCTTTTGCGACGGTAGATGGCGCAACGATCCATGATGGAAAAAGAAACGGACTAGAAAATTCACACTTTTTCTTCCGATCTGGCCTCTGATGAACATACGCACACACATTTCATGGCATGTAAGACATTTCCCTCAACTTCCACACACACGCGCGCACGCAAATATCCTTTTCAGACTTTTTGTCCATAAAAATGTGTACAATCATCTCGAATTGAACTGTCAGAATTGTGATGGAATAAATGTTTTTTTGCATACGTTATCATTTCCGTGTTGTTTCATTTGTAAATGTTTGTATTCGAACATGTATAAGGGAAGAGATGCTGCCCAAGCGTCTGGTAACTCCCTCAGTTCAAAGCGTATTATTTTTGCTTAAAAACATGTCTAATGCTTTTTTTTTTTTTGCCAATAATAACAATACGTAAATATGTTGTGAGGACTGATAATATAATGTCTCTTTTAAACATGAACTTAAATTGCGCATCGTCGCAAGTAGGTATAAATTTGAAATTAAAAACAAAAAACATTAGAAATTATATAAATTTGGGCAATTTTTTTTTTTTTTTTTTAATTTCAAAGATGCTTAAAAAAACAAAAAAACATTAGAAATTATATAAATTTGGGCAATTTTTTTTTTTTTTTTAAATTTCAAAGATGCTTAAAAAAACAAAAAAACATTAGAAATTATATAAATTTGGGCAATTTTTTTTTTTTTTTTTAATTTCAAAGATGCTTAAAAAAACAAAAACATTAGAAATTATATAAATTTGGGCAATTTAAAAAAAAAAAATTTTTTTTTTAAATTTCAAAGATGCTTAAAAAAAATAAAATGGCCCAAATTTATATAATTTCTAATGTTTGTTTTTTTTGCCAATAAAAACAATGCGCACATATTTACTCTTTTACGCAAATAATAAGTAGCATATTTTACTTTGAAATATAAAAATATTCAATTTCCCTTTAAAATA
Source organism: Sepiola atlantica (assembly GCA_963556195.1). Taxonomy (NCBI): domain Eukaryota; kingdom Metazoa; phylum Mollusca; class Cephalopoda; order Sepiida; family Sepiolidae; genus Sepiola; species Sepiola atlantica. Next base: position 3,324,389 of record OY744554.1, on the reverse strand, counting down.
TAAAAATATTCAATTTCCCTCTAAAATATAAAAATATTCAATTTCCCTCTAAAATATAAAAATATTCAATTTCCCTCTAAAATATTAAAATATTCAATTTCCCTTTAAAATATGAAAATATTCAATTTCCCTTTAAAATATAAAACTTCAATTTCCCTCTAAAATATGAAAATATTCAATTTCCCTCTAAAATATAAAAAATATTCAAATAAAGCGATAGACGCTAGGTGAAGATGGAAATTGATATACCCAGGTACACTAACGCTAACCCTAACTACCAACACCGATCAATGAGCGCGTATAAACTAGTTAATTTTAAAATGTCTTTACATTTTCTTATAGAAATTGTTTTTTCTCTTGTATTTTAAAAATTTATTTTTTTATTCTTTTTAAATTTTCAGCGTTAAGGCCATCGCGTATAGTGGCCCCTTTGACAAGATACCAGAGCACGGAAACTAAACGTAAGATTTTCTTTAAAAAACTTTTAAAAAAAAAATTAATCTTTTTTTTTTATCTTTTATTTTTTCTTCTGGAGATTGACTCAAAAGAGATTTGAATATTTTACCAAAGAAAGCGTTTCGGCGATGGACCAATTCTTCAATTTGAAATATTTAGTTGCATGGCGTGAAATTAATTTTGAATAGATTTAGTAATTGCTTTAATTTAGAAATTCATTAATACGATTATTTTTGAATCATTTCTTTAAGTATGTATAATATTTGAATGAATTTCAGATTTTCAATTTGTTTTTAATTAATTATGCAATAACTTTGTTACTTTGTGACCCAAGATATTTTTCGAGGTCCGCCAATCCCTACGGGTGGTTATAGAAAATTTAAGCTCATGTAGATGTAAATTGCTGATAGCTGAAAATTGCTGTAAATAGCTGAAAATTTAAAATAGTTGGAAATAGCTGAAAATTAAAAATAGTTAGAAATAGCTGAAAATTGAAAATAGTTAGAAATAGCTGAAAATTTAAAATAGTTGGAAATAGCTGAAAATTTAAAATAGTTAGAAATAGCTGAAAATTGAAAATAGTTAGAAATAGCTGAAAATTGAAAATAGTTAGAAATAGCTGAAAATAGTTAGAAATAGCTGAAAATTAAAAATAGTTAGAAATAGCTGAAAATTGAAAATAGTTAGAAATAGCTGAAAATTAAAAATAGTTGGAAATAGCTGAAAATTAAAAATAGTTGGAAATAGCTGAAAATTGAAAATAGTTGGAAATAGCTGAAAATTGAAAATAGTTGGAAATTGCTGAAAATTGAAAATAGTTAGAAATAGCTGAAAATTGAAAATAGTTAGAAATAGCTGAAAATAGTTAGAAATTGCTGAAAATAGCTGAAATATGAAACAAATTATGGCGTTGTAGTTGTTGTTCTTAGAAATTCCTCTCAATTTTTACAGAAAAAAGGATGAGATACATAAATATCCACGCTACGTGTCGACAGAATAGGGTTCGATTGTTAAGAGTGCCATAGAGAGAGAGAGAGTCTCAAAAGGGGGAGGACACCCTGAAAGCGGTAGTTGGAAATGGCGTCACATCCATTCGGGGCTGATTCTGCCTCTTGTTCCTGACCACCAACGAAAGCAGACGTAAAAAATGGCCGGTCCATTGCCAGTAGGCGGAGGTGGGCTCAGTGGCCCAAAATGGCCTGACACTATTTCTCTCTAATTCCTTTATTCTCTCTCTCTCTCCCTCGTACACATGCAGTAATTTCCATCTCTTCGTTTTACGTTAAATACACCAAACAACAAAGACGAAACCCGGGAACCCACAGTTTAGGTAAGCAGTATCCCAACAATAGGTGCACCTCCTCGATTTCAGCTTTTCTTCTTTTTTTTTTGCCATTGGCTCCTCACATCTCAACAAGTTGTCATAAAACTACAAATAATTTTGTTACGGTAATGTTTTAATCTTTCTTTATAAAATCATTGCATGTAAGTAAATAAACTTACTAAGAATTTTAAAACCCGTTTAAATGACTTTCTATTCAACAGTTTAAATGCTTAAAAATTCCATTCAAATTTCAAGGGGTAACAAGATAATTTTTTTTTTTTTTTTAAACCATTAACAAAAGATCACAATGACTGACTTTTTTTTTTACAAATACATCGAAATGCATCCTGGTGGAGTTAAATTTATAATTAAATTATCTTTTAACATAGGATATTCAAAAATATTTTTAATTTTATATTATTGATCGCAATAAATATTCGATTGATGGTAAATAAGAAATAATAATTTGATGTGTAATTATCGAAGTTATGTTGACTCAAGAAATCCACCGACACACGTGAAGTTGTTTCATAATTTTAGTAAAATGGATGCGGCCCATCTGGCATAATGGCTTGAGTGTTCGCTAATGGGCTGAGAGCCCTGGATGTAATCCTCAAAAAAAAATGGTACTTGATGCTCCCTTATAAAACACTCCGCATTATACGTGAGATCAAGGGTAAGTGGAGTAGTCTTGAGAAAAGAGTGACACCCTCCCCTACATCTTGGTGAAGTGACTCATGAAAAGGGAGCCCTGGGGTTGCCCTCGACTATGGTCGGCCACTTTAATGTTTTTACTGAGAAATATTATGATAAAGTTTGAATATGATTGAATGCCCAAAGCCACCGAGTTATTGAGGGCCTCTTCCCTCCCATCTCTACACGCCACTGCTTGCCGAGGTTACATCTCTTATTTTTTGTTACCCCTTATCAAGATCTGATGAACCTCGTGTTGTTACTGTTTTCTTGTTGTTTTTTAATACCAAATTTGAGCCCTTTTTTTATACCAAATTTGAGCCCTTTTTTATACCAAATTTGAGCCCTTTTTATACCAAATTTGAGCCCTTTTTTAATACCAAATTTGAGCCGTTTTTATACCAAATTTGTGATCTTTTTTTAATACCAAATTTGAGCCCATTTTTAATACCATATTTGAACCCATTTTTATACCAAATTTGAGCCTTTTTTTATCAAATTTGAGCCCATTTTTAATACCATATTTGAACCCATTTTTATACCAAATTTGAGCCTTTTTTTTATCAAATTTGAGCCCATTTTTAATACCAAATTTGTGCCCATTTTTAATACCAAATTTGAGCCCATTTTTAATACCAAATTTGAGCCCATTTTTAATACCAAATTTGTGCCCATTTTTAATACCAAATTTGAGCCTTTTTTTTATCAAATTTGAGCCATTTTTAATACCAAATTTGAGCCATTTTTTATCAAATTTGAGCCCATTTTTAATACCATATTTGAACCCATTTTTATACCAAATTTGAGCCTTTTTTTTATCAAATTTGAGCCCATTTTTAATACCATATTTGAACCCATTTTTATACCAAATTTGAGCCTTTTTTTATCAAATTTGAGCCCATTTTTAATACCAAATTTGAGCCCATTTTTAATACCAAATTTGAGCCTTTTTTTTATCAAATTTGTGCCCATTTTTAATACCAAATTTGTGCCCATTTTTAATACCAAATTTGAGCCCATTTTTAATACCAAATTTGTGCCCATTTTTAATACCAAATTTGAGCCCATTTTTAATACCAAATTTGAGCCCATTTTTAATACCAAATTTGTGCCCATTTTTAATACCAAATTTGAGCCTTTTTTTATCAAATTTGAGCCATTTTTAATACCAAATTTGAGCCATTTTTTATCAAATTTGAGCCCATTTTTAATACCATATTTGAACCCATTTTTATACCAAATTTGAGCCTTTTTTTATCAAATTTGAGCCCATTTTTAATACCATATTTGAACCCATTTTTATACCAAATTTGAGCCTTTTTTTTATCAAATTTGAGCCCATTTTTAATACCATATTTGAACCCATTTTTATACCAAATTTGAGCCTTTTTTTATCAAATTTGAGCCCATTTTTAATACCAAATTTGAGCCCATTTTTAATACCAAATTTGAGCCTTTTTTTTATCAAATTTGTGCCCATTTTTAATACCAAATTTGTGCCCATTTTTAATACCAAATTTGAGCCCATTTTTAATACCAAATTTGTGCCCATTTTTAATACCAAATTTGAGCCCATTTTTAATACCAAATTTGAGCCCATTTTTAATACCAAATTTGTGCCCATTTTTAATACCAAATTTGAGCCATTTTTTATCAAATTTGAGCCCATTTTTAATACCAAATTTGAGCCCATTTTTAATACCAAATTTGAGCCCATTTGTAATACCATATTTGAACCCATTTTTATACCAAATTTGAGCCTTTTTTTTATCAAATTTGAGCCCATTTTTAATACCAAATTTGAGCCCATTTTTAATACCAAATTTGTGCCCATTTTTAATACCAAATTTGAGCCTTTTTTTATCAAATTTGAGCCATTTTTAATACCAAATTTGAGCCATTTTTTATACCAAATTTGTGCCCATTTTTAATACCAAATTTGTGCCCATTTTTAATACCAAATTTGAGCCTTTTTTTTATCAAATTTGAGCCATTTTTAATACCAAATTTGTGCCCATTTTTAATACCAAATTTGAGCCTTTTTTTATCAAATTTGAGCCATTTTTAATACCAAATTTGAGCCATTTTTTATCAAATTTGAGCCCATTTTTAATACCATATTTGAACCCATTTTTATACCAAATTTGAGCCTTTTTTTATCAAATTTGAGCCCATTTTTAATACCAAATTTGAGCCCATTTTTAATACCAAATTTGTGCCCATTTTTAATACCAAATTTGAGCCTTTTTTTATCAAATTTGAGCCCATTTTTAATACCATATTTGAACCCATTTTTATACCAAATTTGAGCCTTTTTTTTATCAAATTTGAGCCCATTTTTAATACCAAATTTGAGCCCATTTTTAATACCAAATTTGTGCCCATTTTTAATACCAAATTTGAGCCTTTTTTTATCAAATTTGAGCCATTTTTAATACCAAATTTGAGCCATTTTTTATACCAAATTTGTGCCCATTTTTAATACCAAATTTGTGCCCATTTTTAATACCAAATTTGAGCCTTTTTTTATCAAATTTGAGCCATTTTTAATACCAAATTTGAGCCCATTTTTAATACCAAATTTGAGCCATTTTTTATCAAATTTGAGCCCATTTTTAATACCAAATTTGTGCCCATTTTTAATACCAAATTTGAGCCTTTTTTTATCAAATTTGAGCCCATTTTTAATACCAAATTTGTGCCCATTTTTAATACCAAATTTGAGCCTTTTTTTATCAAATTTGAGCCCATTTTTAATACCAAATTTGAGCCCATTTTTAATACCAAATTTGAGCCCATTTTTAATACCAAATTTGTGCCCATTTTTAATACCAAATTTGAGCCTTTTTTTATCAAATTTGAGCCATTTTTAATACCAAATTTGAGCCATTTTTTATCAAATTTGAGCCCATTTTTAATACCATATTTGAACCCATTTTTATACCAAATTTGAGCCTTTTTTTATCAAATTTGAGCCCATTTTTAATACCAAATTTGAGCCCATTTTTAATACCAAATTTGTGCCCATTTTTAATACCAAATTTGAGCCTTTTTTTATCAAATTTGAGCCCATTTTTAATACCAAATTTGAGCCCATTTTTAATACCATATTTGAACCCATTTTTATACCAAATTTGAGCCTTTTTTTATCAAATTTGAGCCCATTTTTAATACCAAATTTGAGCCCATTTTTAATACCAAATTTGTGCCCATTTTTAATACCAAATTTGAGCCTTTTTTTATCAAATTTGAGCAATTTTTAATACCAAATTTGAGCCATTTTTTATCAAATTTGAGCCCATTTTTAATACCATATTTGAACCCATTTTTATACCAAATTTGAGCCTTTTTTTATCAAATTTGAGCCCATTTTTAATACCAAATTTGAGCCCATTTTTAATACCAAATTTGTGCCCATTTTTAATACCAAATTTGAGCCTTTTTTTATCAAATTTGAGCCATTTTTAATACCAAATTTGAGCCATTTTTTATACCAAATTTGTGCCCATTTTTAATACCAAATTTGAGCCATTTTTTATCAAATTTGAGCCCATTTTTAATACCAAATTTGTGCCCATTTTTAATACCAAATTTGAGCCTTTTTTTATCAAATTTGAGCCCATTTTTAATACCAAATTTGAGCCCATTTTTAATACCAAATTTGAGCCCATTTTTAATACCAAATTTGTGCCCATTTTTAATACCAAATTTGAGCCTTTTTTTATCAAATTTGAGCCATTTTTAATACCAAATTTGAGCCATTTTTTATCAAATTTGAGCCCATTTTTAATACCATATTTGAACCCATTTTTATACCAAATTTGAGCCTTTTTTTATCAAATTTGAGCCCATTTTTAATACCAAATTTGTGCCCATTTTTAATACCAAATTTGAGCCTTTTTTTATCAAATTTGAGCCCATTTTTAATACCAAATTTGAGCCCATTTTTAATACCAAATTTGAGCCCATTTTTAATACCAAATTTGTGCCCATTTTTAATACCAAATTTGAGCCTTTTTTTTTATCAAATTTGAGCCATTTTTAATACCAAATTTGAGCCATTTTTTATCAAATTTGAGCCCATTTTTAATACCATATTTGAACCCATTTTTATACCAAATTTGAGCCTTTTTTTATCAAATTTGAGCCCATTTTTAATACCAAATTTGAGCCCATTTTTAATACCAAATTTGTGCCCATTTTTAATACCAAATTTGAGCCTTTTTTTTATCAAATTTGAGCCATTTTTAATACCAAATTTGAGCCATTTTTTATCAAATTTGAGCCCATTTTTAATACCATATTTGAACCCATTTTTATACCAAATTTGAGCCTTTTTTTATCAAATTTGAGCCCATTTTTAATACCAAATTTGAGCCCATTTTTAATACCAAATTTGTGCCCATTTTTAATACCAAATTTGAGCCTTTTTTTATCAAATTTGAGCCATTTTTAATACCAAATTTGAGCCATTTTTTATCAAATTTGAGCCCATTTTTAATACCATATTTGAACCCATTTTTATACCAAATTTGAGCCTTTTTTTATCAAATTTGAGCCCATTTTTAATACCAAATTTGAGCCCATTTTTAATACCAAATTTGTGCCCATTTTTAATACCAAATTTGAGCCTTTTTTTATCAAATTTGAGCCATTTTTAATACCAAATTTGAGCCATTTTTTATCAAATTTGAGCCCATTTTTAATACCATATTTGAACCCATTTTTATACCAAATTTGAGCCTTTTTTTATCAAATTTGAGCCCATTTTTAATACCAAATTTGAGCCCATTTTTAATACCAAATTTGTGCCCATTTTTAATACCAAATTTGAGCCTTTTTTTATCAAATTTGAGCCATTTTTAATACCAAATTTGAGCCATTTTTTATCAAATTTGAGCCCATTTTTAATACCATATTTGAACCCATTTTTATACCAAATTTGAGCCTTTTTTTTATCAAATTTGAGCCCATTTTTAATACCAAATTTGAGCCCATTTTTAATACCAAATTTGAGCCCATTTTTAATACCAAATTTGTGCCCATTTTTAATACCAAATTTGAGCCTTTTTTTATCAAATTTGAGCCATTTTTAATACCAAATTTGAGCCATTTTTTATCAAATTTGAGCCCATTTTTAATACCATATTTGAACCCATTTTTATACCAAATTTGAGCCTTTTTTTATCAAATTTGAGCCCATTTTTAATACCAAATTTGAGCCCATTTTTAATACCAAATTTGTGCCCATTTTTAATACCAAATTTGAGCCTTTTTTTATCAAATTTGAGCCATTTTTAATACCAAATTTGAGCCATTTTTTATCAAATTTGAGCCCATTTTTAATACCATATTTGAACCCATTTTTATACCAAATTTGAGCCTTTTTTTATCAAATTTGAGCCCATTTTTAATACCAAATTTGAGCCCATTTTTAATACCAAATTTGTGCCCATTTTTAATACCAAATTTGAGCCTTTTTTTATCAAATTTGAGCCATTTTTAATACCAAATTTGAGCCTTTTTTTATCAAATTTGAGCCCATTTTTAATACCATATTTGAACCCATTTTTATACCCAATTTGAGCCTTTTTTTTTATCAAATTTGAGCCCATTTTTAATACCAAATTTGAGCCCATTTTTAATACCAAATTTGAGCCCATTTTTAATACCAAATTTGTGCCCATTTTTAATACCAAATTTGAGCCTTTTTTTATCAAATTTGAGCCATTTTTAATACCAAATTTGAGCCTTTTTTTATCAAATTTGAGCCCATTTTTAATACCAAATTTGAGCCATTTTTTATACCAAATTTGAGCCCATTTTTAATACCAAATTTGTGCCCATTTTTAATACCAAATTTGAGCCCTTCTTAATAACAAATTTGAGCCCTTCTTAATACCTAATTTGAGCCCTTCTTAATACCTAATTTGAGCCCTTTTTTATACCAAATTTGAGGCCTTTTTTATATACCAAATTTGAGGCCTTTTTTATATACCAAATTTGAGGCCTTTTTTATATACCAAATTTGAGGCCTTTTTTATATACCAAATTTGAGGCCTTTTTATACCAAATTTGAGCCCTTTTTTTAACCAAATTTGAGCCCATTTTTAATACCAAATTTGAGCCCTTTTTTAATACTAAATTTGAGCCCTTTTTTAAACCAAATTTGAGCCCTTTTTTTAACCAAATTTGAGCCCTTTTTTAATACTAAATTTGAGCCCTTTTTTAATACTAAATTTGAGCCCTTTTTTAATACCAAATTATAGCTCTTTTTAATACCAAATTTGAGCCCTTAATCTTGCTGCCTTAGTCAGTCATAGAAATCTGAATGTATTTTTTTTTTTTCGTTTTCAGCCACGACGAAGCCAGAGAATCCGTTACTCCGATCCACCTTGCATGATTTTGGTGAATACGTCGGTAGCTGTCTTCCCAAATACGTCCAGCAAGTTCAGCTTACCTACAACAATGAGTTGGAGGTACTCATCCACCCGGAGGGGATCATTCCCGTAATGACCTTCTTGAAGGACCATCACAATGCACAGTACCTGAACATTGTTGATATTGCTGGCTTAGACGTACCCTGCAGGACATATCGTTTTGAGGTAAGGGTGTAAAAAAAAAAAAAAGTTTACAAAATAAAAATAATGTGCCCATGTTACTTATCATGTTGGGTTTGGGTTAGAATGTTTATTTCATAATTCATACTCATTAGTTTAGGAGTGAATCATGTATAATGTGCCCAGGTTACTTACCGTGTTGCTTAGACTGTATTTCATAATTCATACTGATCACTCCATTAGTTTAGGAGTGAATCATATATATATATATATATATATGATTATTTTTATTTACACAGCCATGTACAAAATCTGCGACACTGGCATGTCGATGTTATCGATCAACAGTTATTATAAACTGAGATCTCATCAGGCAGAGTTAGAATCCGATCTTAACCTCAGATCATATTTGGAGAGAATGAAGCTCTATTTGATATTGAGCACTTTTTATAAACCCGGTTGAAATTCTTTGGATTACTACCCTGTGGATGTTTTTACCTGGATTATTACCATTATATATATATATATATAGTAAGCTATGAAAATATGTTTATGGCAATTAAACTACACAGACGCTTCCGTGTTTCATCCCCAGGGGGGAATTTTTAGGCTAAAATTTTAGCCTGAAGATTCCCCCTGGAGATGAAACGTGGGAGCTTCTGTGTAGCTTAATTGCCATAAATACATTTTCATAGCTTACTACCTAGCTCTACTTACGTATCGTACACTGTTGAAGTAAATACTGAAAATTGATACATAAAAAATTATATCTCCTTATAAAATTTTATGTGGATACATGAAATAGTAATATAAATATATATATATATATATATATATATATATTTATGCAAACATTGTTAAAAAAAACAGAATTCGTCTGTTTAATTATACCTTTTTTTATTTTTTCAATTTTCTGATCTTTTTTGTATTAAATTTGCTGAATTTAAATCGTCAACGACTTCCTGGAACAATGCGAAAAACGTTCTATGCACGTTGCTCCGCTGTCTTTTTAAAATTCTCCTCTTTCTCCAGCTTTTTTGTTCATTTGCTTTTGACACCTGAGGATGATTCGACGAAGAATCAAAAACGTTCATGAAACCTATGGAACATTTATTCATTTTTTTTTATTTTTAATACAAAAAAGACCATGAAAATGAAAATTTAAAAAGGTATAATTAAACAGACGAATTCTGTTATTTTTAACAATGTTTGCATAAATAAGAAAATGCTACCTAAATACGCACAATATATATATATATTTATATATATATATATATATATATATGATAAATGAAAAAAGAGAAATAAAAAATGTAAGAATGATAAATCTATTTCATCTTCAGTTGTTCAATGCAAGGTGTATTCAATAAAAGCATGTTTATTTTTTTTCCTTAAGCCAGGCTTTTCAAAAGTTGGTTTCTTATCACTAGAGGAATTAAATAGATAGATTAGTTAGAAGAGAATAAGCCAAATTCCTCTGATGATAAGAAACCATTCTTTGAAAAGCCTGGCTTAAGGAAAGAAAAAATAAACATTCCTTTTATTGAATACACCTTGTATTGAACAACTGAAGATGAAATAGATTTGTCATTCTTACATTTTTTATTTCTCTTTTTTCATTTATCTATATAATCATATAGATATTTCGCTAATAAAATTAGCCTCATCAGTGTATAACTATAAAATACAAAAAAAAAAAAAAAAAAAAAAAAAAAAAAAAAACTGGTGATACCAGATCAGGCTGCCCTGTGGCTCCCTGAGACGAAATTCACCTACATTGACGTTTTTTTTTTTTTTTTTTTTTTCTTTTTTGTAAAACTTAATTATGTTCTACAAAACCAAAAACAAAAACAACAGCCCCTCTCCCTTTCTCCCTCCCCTTTTTTATTTTTCCTACCCTACTCCCGGTCCTGGATATGACCTTAAACTACATCCGATGGTGAGATCCGGCTTACGGACTTTGGGGAATGTGGAGCCTCCTCTTAATTACCATTGCTCCCAGGTCCACCCTGACCCGGAGTGGTAGTACCTGTTAGGGTCCCAACTATGGGTTAAATAGAAACAGATATTAAAAGGGGAAAGAAACAAAAAAGAGAAGAAAACAAGACCAGATTCGGCATTAAATAACCCAAAAAGGGTTGATATGCCGTAAAACAAAACTACCAAACCAAAAACCATGATTAAACATTTGAAGATATAAAGAACTTGAAGCATAAAAACTTTCACTATAATGACCAGATTCGACATTAAATAACCCAAAAAGGGTTGATATGCCGTAAAACAAAACTACCAAACCAAAAACCATGATTAAACATTTGAAGATATAAAGAACTTGAAGCATAAAAACTTTCACTATAATGACCAGATTCGACATTAAATAACCCAAAAAGGGTTGATATGCCGTAAAACAAAACTACCAAACCAAAAACCATGATTAAACATTTGAAGATATAAAGAACTTGAAGCATAAAAACTTTCACTATAATGACCAGATTCGACATTAAATAACCCAAAAAGGGTTGATATGCCGTAAAACAAAACTACCAAACCAAAAACCATGATTAAACATTTGAAGATATAAAGAACTTGAAGCATAAAAACTTTCACTATAATGACCAGATTCGGCATTAAATAACCCAAAAAGGGTTGATATGCCGTAAAACAAAACTACCAAACCAAAAACCCTGATTAAACATTTGAAGATATAAAGAACTTGAAGCATAAAAACTTTCACTATAATGACCAGATTCGGCATTAAATAACCCAAAAAGGGTTGATATGCCGTAAAACAAAACTACCAAACCAAAAACCCTGATTAAACATTTGAAGATATAAAGAACTTGAAGCATAAAAACTTTCACTATAATGACCAGATTCGGCATTAAATAACCCAAAAAGGGTTGATATGCCGTAAAACAAAACTACCAAACCAAAAAAAAAAAGAAGATAGTTTATATTAAAAAAAAAAAAAAAAAAAAAAATCGGTTTCGATTTTGTCTTTTCTTTTAATAAAATAAATATTGCATCTATTACAAGCTTTTATGGTAGTTTATTTACCACACTTCTTTTTTACTATATATATATATATATATATATATATGTATATTGGCTTAATTTTCATATTTATTCATTTAGATATATATATATATTTTTTTTTTTCAGATTGTCTATATGTTACTGTCGCTTCAATACAATTCACGTATCCGTGTGAAGACTTACACCGATGAACTGACACCAATTGACTCTCTCTGTTCCATCTTCGCTGGTGCCAATTGGTACGAGCGAGAAGTGAGTATTTATTTTCTGGTGATGTGTATTTATTTGTTTGATACTAAAACTTTAAGAATCTTGTACGTTTAGACGTGAATGTCTTAGGTGGTGGGAGGAAGGGCGAATGAGGTAGACAACGTGGTAACGATAAGAGACGTGGTGAGGGGAACGGAATGATGTCAATATAATTTAAAGAAAAGAGAAGAAAGGGGTATTATGACATCACAGTGTATTCTGAAATCCTTTGAAAAAAAATTTTTTTTTTTTTTTTTGATTAAAACATGGTTGAGCCTGTTTTATTTATTTTTATCTTTTTTTTTTATTTATCAATGGGTCATCTAGTGAATAACTAAAATTAAAATTTAGTGCTCCTTTATTATTGGAGACAGAGGAAATTTGGTGCTTGTACAGAGAAGCGGCCATATTAAATTATCAATACCACAAAAAAAAAACAGTATTATATATACTGTTATATTATTGAAAGCGTTTGGTGACAAGCAGGAAATAACAGACAACACAGGATTAAAATTGGAACGAATTCGAGGCTTTATTTTCCAAACAAACAGGAAGGAATTTTCCGAGAATAATTTCAGAAAGTTCAAGATTGTTTATAGCAGCCGATTTGGTCTTAGTAATGACAGCGGTAGTAGCAGTACGAGTAGTTACCGTTGTTGAATGTATGACGTTGGTAAGGAGGACGGCGTGGTCATAGGAGTAATACAAATAGTTGACGTTGAATGTATGACGTTGATGGGGAGGATGGCGCGGCCGTAGGAGTAATACAAATAGTTGACGTTGAATGTATGACGTTGATGGGGAGGATGGCGTGGCCTTAGGAGTAATACAAATAGTTGACGTTGAATGTATGACGTTGATGGGGAGGATGGCGCGGCCGTAGGAGTAATACAAATAGTTGACGTTGAATGTATGACGTTAATGGGGAGGATGGCGTGGCCGTAGGAGTAATACAAATAGTTGACGTTGAATGTATGACGTTGATGGGGAGGATGGCGTGGCCGTAGGAGTAATACAAATAGTTGACGTTGAATGTATGACGTTGATGGGGAGGATGGCGTGGCCGTAGGAGTAATACAAATAGTTGACGTTGAATGTATGACGTTGATGGGGAGGATGGCGTGGCCATAGGAGTAATACAAATAGTTGACGTTGAATGTATGACGTTGATGGGGAGGATGGCGTGGCCATAGGAGTAATACAAATAGTTGACGTTGAATGTATGACGTTGATGGGGAGGATGGCGTGGCCATAGGAGTAATACAAATAGTTGACGTTGAATGTATGACGTTGATGGGGAGGATGGCGTGGCCATAGGAGTAATACAAATAGTTGACGTTGAATGTATGACGTTGATGGGGAGGATGGCGTGGCCATAGGAGTAATACAAATAGTTGACGTTGAATGTATGACGTTGATGGGGAGGATGGCGTGGCCGTAGGAGTAATACAAATAGTTGACGTTGAATGTATGACGTTGATGGGGAGGATGGCGTGGCCGTAGGAGTAATACAAATAGTTGACGTTGAATGTATGACGTTGATGGGGAGGATGGCGTGGCCTTAGGAGTAATACAAATAGTTGACGTTGAATGTATGACGTTGATGGGGAGGATGGCGTGGCCATAGGAGTAATACAAATAGTTGACGTTGAATGTATGACGTTGATGGGGAGGATGGCGTGGCCATAGGAGTAATACAAATAGTTGACGTTGAATGTATGACGTTGATGGGGAGGATGGCGTGGCCGTAGGAGTAATACAAATAGTTGACGTTGAATGTATGACGTTGATGGGGAGGATGGCGCGGTCGTAGGAGTAATACAAGTAGTTGACGTTGAATGTATGACGTTGATGGGGAGGATGGCGTGGCCATAGGAGTAATACAAATAGTTGACGTTGAATGTATGACGTTGATGGGGAGGATGGCGTGGCCGTAGGAGTAATACAAATAGTTGACGTTGAATGTATGACGTTGATGGGGAGGATGGCGTGGCCGTAGGAGTAATACAAATAGTTGACGTTGAATGTATGACGTTGATGGGGAGGATGGCGTGGCCATAGGAGTAATACAAATAGTTGACGTTGAATGTATGACGTTGATGGGGAGGATGGCGTGGCCATAGGAGTAATACAAATAGTTGACGTTGAATGTATGACGTTGATGGGGAGGATGGCGTGGCCGTAGGAGTAATACAAATAGTTGACGTTGAATGTATGACGTTGATGGGGAGGATGGCGTGGCCGTAGGAGTAATACAAATAGTTGACGTTGAATGTATGACGTTGATGGGGAGGATGGCGTGGCCGTAGGAGTAATACAAATAGTTGACGTTGAATGTATGACGTTGATGGGGAGGATGGCGTGGCCGTAGGAGTAATACAAATAGTTGACGTTGAATGTATGACGTTGATGGGGAGGATGGCGTGGCCTTAGGAGTAATACAAATAGTTGACGTTGAATGTATGACGTTGATGGGGAGGATGGCGCGGCCGTAGGAGTAATACAAATAGTTGACGTTGAATGTATGACGTTGATGGGGAGGATGGCGTGGCCGTAGGAGTAATACAAATAGTTGACGTTGAATGTATGACGTTGATGGGGAGGATGGCGCGGCCGTAGGAGTAATACAAATAGTTGACGTTGAATGTATGACGTTGATGGGGAGGATGGCGTGGCCATAGGAGTAATACAAATAGTTGACGTTGAATGTATGACGTTGATGGTGAGGATGGCGTGGCCGTAGGAGTAATACAAATAGTTGACGTTGAATGTATGACGTTGATGGGGAGGATGGCGCGGCCGTAGGAGTAATACAAATAGTTGACGTTGAATGTATGACGTTGATGGGGAGGATGGCGCGGCCGTAGGAGTAATACAAATAGTTGACGTTGAATGTATGACGTTGATGGGGAGGATGGCGTGGCCATAGGAGTAATACAAATAGTTGACGTTGAATGTATGACGTTGATGGGGAGGATGGCGTGGCCGTAGGAGTAATACAAGTAGTTGACGTTGAATGTATGACGTTGATGGGGAGGATGGCGTGGCCATAGGAGTAATACAAATAGTTGACGTTGAATGTATGACGTTGATGGGGAGGATGGCGCGGCCGTAGGAGTAATACAAATAGTTGACGTTGAATGTATGACGTTGATGGGGAGGATGGCGCGGCCGTAGGAGTAATACAAATAGTTGACGTTGAATGTATGACGTTGATGGGGAGGATGGCGTGGCCGTAGGAGTAATACAAATAGTTGACGTTGAATGTATGACGTTGATGGGGAGGATGGCGCGGCCGTAGGAGTAATACAAATAGTTGACGTTGAATGTATGACGTTGATGGGGAGGATGGCGTGGCCGTAGGAGTAATACAAATAGTTGACGTTGAATGTATGACGTTGATGGGGAGGATGGCGTGGCCGTAGGAGTAATACAAATAGTTGACGTTGAATGTATGACGTTGATGGGGAGGATGGCGTGGCCGTAGGAGTAATACAAATAGTTGACGTTGAATGTATGACGTTGATGGGGAGGATGGCGTGGCCGTAGGAGTAATACAAATAGTTGACGTTGAATGTATGACGTTGATGGGGAGGATGGCGTGGCCGTAGGAGTAATACAAATAGTTGACGTTGAATGTATGACGTTGATGGGGAGGATGGCGTGGCCGTAGGAGTAATACAAATAGTTGACGTTGATGGGGAGGATGGCGTGGCCGTAGGAGTAATACAAATAGTTGACGTTGAATGTATGACGTTGATGGGGAGGATGGCGTGGCCATAGGAGTAATACAAATAGTTGACGTTGATGGGGAGGATGGCGTGGCCATAGGAGTAATACAAATAGTTGACGTTGATGGGGAGGATGGCGCGGCCGTAGGAGTAATACAAATAGTTGACGTTGATGGGGAGGATGGCGCGGCCATAGGAGTAATACAAATAGTTGACGTTGAATGTATGACGTTGATGGGGAGGATGGCGTGGCCATAGGAGTAATACAAATAGTTGACGTTGATGGGGAGGATGGCGCGGCCGTAGGAGTAATACAAATAGTTGACGTTGATGGGGAGGATGGCGTGGCCGTAGGAGTAATACAAATAGTTGACGTTGAATGTATGACGTTGATGGGGAGGATGGCGTGGCCATAGGAGTAATACAAATAGTTGACGTTGAATGTATGACGTTGATGGGGAGGATGGCGTGGCCATAGGAGTAATACAAATAGTTGACGTTGATGGGGAGGATGGCGTGGCCATAGGAGTAATACAAATAGTTGACGTTGATGGGGAGGATGGCGCGGCCGTAGGAGTAATACAAATAGTTGACGTTGATGGGGAGGATGGCGCGGCCGTAGGAGTAATACAAATAGTTGACGTTGATGGGGAGGATGGCGCGGCCGTAGGAGTAATACAAATAGTTGACGTTGAATGTATGACGTTGATGGGGAGGATGGCGTGGCCATAGGAGTAATACAAATAGTTGACGTTGATGGGGAGGATGGCGTGGCCGTAGGAGTAATACAAATAGTTGACGTTGAATGTATGACGTTGATGGGGAGGATGGCGTGGCCGTAGGAGTAATACAAATAGTTGACGTTGAATGTATGACGTTGATGGGGAGGATGGCGTGGCCGTAGGAGTAATACAAATAGTTGACGTTGATGGGGAGGATGGCGCGGCCGTAGGAGTAATACAAATAGTTGACGTTGAATGTATGACGTTGATGGGGAGGATGGCGTGGCCATAGGAGTAATACAAATAGTTGACGTTGATGGGGAGGATGGCGTGGCCATAGGAGTAATACAAATAGTTGACGTTGATGGGGAGGATGGCGTGGCCGTAGGAGTAATACAAATAGTTGACGTTGAATGTATGACGTTAATGGTGAGGATGGCGTGGCCGTAGGAGTAATACAAATAGTTGACGTTGAATGTATGACGTTGATGGGGAGGATGGCGTGGCCGTAGGAGTAATACAAATAGTTGACGTTGAATGTATGACGTTGATGGGGAGGATGGCGCGGCCGTAGGAGTAATACAAATAGTTGACGTTGAATGTATGACGTTAATGGGGAGGATGGCGTGGCCGTAGGAGTAATACAAATAGTTGACGTTGAATGTATGACGTTGATGGGGAGGATGGCGCGGCCGTAGGAGTAATACAAATAGTTGACGTTGAATGTATGACGTTAATGGGGAGGATGGCGTGGCCGTAGGAGTAATACAAATAGTTGACGTTGAATGTATGACGTTGATGGGGAGGATTGCGTGGCCGTAGGAGTAATACAAATAGTTGACGTTGAATGTATGACGTTAATGGTGAGGATGGCGTGGCCGTAGGAGTAATACAAATAGTTGACGTTGAATGTATGACGTTGATGGGGAGGATGGCGTGGCCGTAGGAGTAATACAAATAGTTGACGTTGAATGTATGACGTTGATGGGGAGGATGGCGCGGCCGTAGGAGTAATACAAATAGTTGACGTTGAATGTATGACGTTAATGGTGAGGATGGCGTGGCCGTAGGAGTAATACAAATAGTTGACGTTGAATGTATGACGTTGATGGGGAGGATGGCGTGGCCGTAGGAGTAATACAAATAGTTGACGTTGAATGTATGACGTTGATGGGGAGGATGGCGTGGCCGTAGGAGTAATACAAATAGTTGACGTTGAATGTATGACGTTGATGGGGAGGATGGCGTGGCCGTAGGAGTAATACAAATAGTTGACGTTGAATGTATGACGTTAATGGGGAGGATGGCGTGGCCGTAGGAGTAATACAAATAGTTGACGTTGAATGTATGACGTTAATGGGGAGGATGGCGTGGCCGTAGGAGTAATACAAATAGTTGACGTTGAATGTATGACGTTGATGGGGAGGATGGCGTGGCCGTAGGAGTAATACAAATAGTTGACGTTGAATGTATGACGTTGATGGGGAGGATGGCGTGGCCGTAGGAGTAATACAAATAGTTGACGTTGAATGTATGACGTTAATGGGGAGGATGGCGTGGCCGTAGGAGTAATACAAATAGTTGACGTTGAATGTATGACGTTGATGGGGAGGATGGCGTGGCCGTAGGAGTAATACAAATAGTTGACGTTGAATGTATGACGTTAATGGTGAGGATGGCGTGGCCGTAGGAGTAATACAAATAGTTGACGTTGAATGTATGACGTTGATAGGGAAGATGGCGTGGCCGTAGGAGTAATACAAATAGTTGACGTTGAATGTATGACGTTGATGGGGAGGATGGCGCGGCCGTAGGAGTAATACAAATAGTTGACGTTGAATGTATGACGTTAATGGTGAGGATGGCGTGGCCGTAGGAGTAATACAAATAGTTGACGTTGAATGTATGACGTTGATGGGGAGGATGGCGTGGCCGTAGGGGTAATACAAATAGTTGACGTTGAATGTATGACGTTGATGGGGAGGATGGCGTGGCCGTAGGAGTAATACAAATAGTTGACGTTGAATGTATGACGTTGATGGGGAGGATGGCGTGGCCGTAGGAGTAATACAAATAGTTGACGTTGAATGTATGACGTTGATGGGGAGGATGGCGTGGCCGTAGGAGTAATACAAATAGTTGACGTTGAATGTATGACGTTGATGGTGAGGATGGCGTGGCCGTAGGAGTAATACAAATAGTTGACGTTGAATGTATGACGTTGATGGGGAGGATGGCGTGGCCGTAGGAGTAATACAAATAGTTGACGTTGAATGTATGACGTTGATGGGGAGGATGGCGTGGCCGTAGGAGTAATACAAATAGTTGACGTTGAATGTATGACGTTGATGGGGAGGATGGCGTGGCCGTAGGAGTAATACAAATAGTTGACGTTGAATGTATGACGTTAATGGGGAGGATGGCGCGGTCGTAGGAGTAATACAAATAGTTGACGTTGAATGTATGACGTTGATGGGGAGGATGGCGCGGTCGTAGGAGTAATACAAATAGTTGACGTTGAATGTATGACGTTGATGGGGAGGATGGCGCGGTCGTAGGAGTAATACAAATAGTTGACGTTGAATGTATGACGTTGATGGGGAGGATGGCGCGGTCGTAGGAGTAATACAAATAGTTGACGTTGAATGTATGACGTTGATGGGGAGGATGGCGCGGCCGTAGGAGTAATACAAATAGTTGACGTTGAATGTATGACGTTGATGGGGAGGATGGCGTGGCCGTAGGAGTAATACAAATAGTTGACGTTGAATGTATGACGTTGATGGGGAGGATGGCGCGGCCGTAGGAGTAATACAAATAGTTGACGTTGAATGTATGACGTTGATGGGGAGGATGGCGCGGCCGTAGGAGTAATACAAATAGTTGACGTTGAATGTATGACGTTGATGGGGAGGATGGCGCGGCCGTAGGAGTAATACAAATAGTTGACGTTGAATGTATGACGTTGATGGGGAGGATGGCGCGGCCGTAGGAGTAATACAAATAGTTGACGTTGAATGTATGACGTTGATGGGGAGGATGGCGCGGCCGTAGGAGTAATACAAATAGTTGACGTTGAATGTATGACGTTGATGGGGAGGATGGCGCGGCCGTAGGAGTAATACAAATAGTTGACGTTGAATGTATGACGTTGATGGGGAGGATGGCGTGGCCGTAGGAGTAATACAAATAGTTGACGTTGAATGTATGACGTTGATGGGGAGGATGGCGCGGCCGTAGGAGTAATACAAATAGTTGACGTTGAATGTATGACGTTGATGGGGAGGATGGCGCGGCCGTAGGAGTAATACAAATAGTTGACGTTGAATGTATGACGTTGATGGGGAGGATGGCGCGGCCGTAGGAGTAATACAAATAGTTGACGTTGAATGTATGACGTTGATGGGGAGGATGGCGTGGCCGTAGGAGTAATACAAATAGTTGACGTTGAATGTATGACGTTGATGGGGAGGATGGCGTGGCCGTAGGAGTAATACAAATAGTTGACGTTGAATGTATGACGTTGATGGGGAGGATGGCGCGGCCGTAGGAGTAATACAAATAGTTGACGTTGAATGTATGACGTTGATGGGGAGGATGGCGTGGCCGTAGGAGTAATACAAATAGTTGACGTTGAATGTATGACGTTGATGGGGAGGATGGCGCGGCCGTAGGAGTAATACAAATAGTTGACGTTGAATGTATGACGTTGATGGGGAGGATGGCGTGGGTGTAGCAGTAGTACGAATAGTTCACGTTGTTGATTTGGTTGCAATAGCAGACGATATGTTGTTGAAGAGCTGAGTCGCTATTATTTCTTGTAGTGGGCGTTGAAATGTTCTTGCTTGGTGTTGTTGATTGAAGGGTTGAGTCGGCTGTCGTTCTTTTGTTGCTACTGGAAGAAGCGAGCGTCACTGTTATGTTTCTTGGATGGTCCGAGATCTTTTTTCCCCTTTCGCCACTTGGATCAGCTGTTTTTATGGGGAAAGTGGTGGACGTAGTAGCGAGCTCATAGCTCCCAGGAGAAAAGACAAATAATGGCCACTGACTCCAATAAACTGTTTGTTTGGAATGTTATTTTTTGCCACAGTGACCACGGCACATGAGCAATCAGCGCGTAACTTTGTGGTAGCAAGCGCGATCACGTGCTCCAACACTTGTGCCACTGTGACAACTATAGAACGGGTCCCAGTGCACCGGATTCCACTTTTGAGCTGTCGGGAATCGCCCAACAAGGCACACTAAGGCGGCGGTCGCCATGACAACAACACGCCAGATAGTATGACGGGCGTCGTCAAATCAAAATGAGATCTAAAAGTCATAACATTACGCAGCAGATTTAAATAAGTATCCTCACCAAAAAGTAGGGAAAATTATCGAGTAACGGGAGACATAATCAGGGGACGTAAACGCGTTTGGCATAATTAATATAGCGTGTTGCAGATGGAAATGTTAAAACAAAACAAAAAACAACTAAATCCAAAAAATGAATTTTATTTTTAATTAAAAATTCTACTCGATCATTTTCCCTACTTTTTGGTGAGGAAACTTATTTAAATCTGCTGCGTAAGTATATAATAATGTTTTTTTTTTTTTTGTGTTATTGATAATTTAATACGGACGCTTTTCTGTACAAGCACCAATTTTTAATTTTTATTACAATTCTACTCGATAGTTTTTGCTAATTTTTGGTGTACAAACCTATTTTTGCTTGATACATAAGTATTTCAAAGAGTTTTCCAGTTAATTTAATTGGAACTGCGATTTTCAGCGTTTTTTTCATATGCAGCTAATCTGTACAAGCACCAAATCCGTTATATCGTTTAATCAGGTTCGGTCATTGATTCGAGCGAAAAACACGACATTCAGGGGGAGATAACTCAGTCTGTCATATTAACAAGTAATAAATCAATGGCAGTCATCAAAATACGATGAAACTAATTTTTATTTTTAGTTTAAATTCTACTCGATCATTTTTCCTATTTTTTGATGACGATACTTATTTAAATTTGCTGCGTAAGTATATAATTTTTTTTTTTGGTGGTGTTGATGATTTTAAACGGACGCTTATCTGTACAAGCACCAACATTTTTCCTCTCTAATTTAGAAGTGTTGAAAGGGGAGATAATTGAACCTTTTTTTGTTGTTGTTGTAACCATAATCCATAAGGACAATCCAGAGAATTAGTAAGAAAATAAATTTAAAAAAAAAAAGGGGTACTTATGCAGTTTACGGACCGGACTGAAATAATAACGTTATAATTTAGAAAGCCATTCTTAACATGGGGAAGTGGGGGGAGGAGAGGGGTGATTAACTCTTCTGTACTTTCACCTAACAATTTAATAAACAGAATAGTTCATCACCTCCCACCACCCATGCTAAGAATGGCTTTCTAAATTACAAAGTTATTATGTGAAAATTTCATCAGCCCCAATAATGCAGAAACAGCCAGTTGTTTTGTTTTACGGCATATCAACCCTTTTCAGGTTATTTAATGCTGAATCCGGTCATTTTGGTGAAAGTTTTTTATGCTTCAAGTTCTTTATATGTTTAAGTATTTATTCATGGTGTATGGTTGGGTGGAAGGGGGAGAGGGAAGAAGAGGGGAGGAAGTGAAATTGTTGTTTTTTTGTTTTGGATTTTGCAGAACATGATTGAGTTTTGCAAAGGAAAAAAAAACAATAAAACATCAATGTTTGGTGCATTTTGAGTCAGGAAGTCAATAACTTGAGACAGCCTAATTTGGTAGGGCCATAGATGGGGCCCTTACAGGTACTACCACTCCGGGCCAGAGTGGACCTGGGGGCAATGGCAACTAAGGGGCAACTCCACATTCCCCACAGCTCCCAAAATTGAGGCCTCACCACTGGATGTCTTTTAAGGTCATACCCGGGACCAGAAGCACCTAAAAATCGTTTTTGATCAGGAAAACCCTTTCGACCAATTTTACGTTGAGGGGGCACAAGTGCCACGAGTTTAATTTCTTTCTTTTTTTTTTCTGATTTTTTTTTTTTTAATTTTTCTTTGATTTTTTTTTTCTCTTTTTTTAGTTTCTCTTTAATGTAAAAAAATTAAAAAAAAATTTTTTTTCTCTTTTTTTAGTTTCTCTTTCATGTAAAAAAATTTTTTTCTCTTTTTTTTCTCTTTTTTTAGTTTCTCTTTCATGTTAAAAAAAATTTTTCTTTGATTTTTTTTTTCTCTCTTTTTTTAGTTTTTCTTTCATGTTAAAAAAATTTTTTTTTTTTATTTTTTAGTTTCTCTTTCATGTTTAAAAAATTTTTCTTTGATTTTTTTTTCTCTTTTAGTTTCTCTTTCATGTTAAAAAAAAATTTTCTTTGATTTTTTTTTCTCTTTTTTTAGTTTCTCTTTCATGTTAAAAAAAATTTTTTGTGGATTTTTTTCTCTTTTTTTAGTTTCTCTTTCATGTTAAAAAAATTTTTCTTTGATTTTTTTTTTTTTCTCTTTTTTTAGTTTCTCTTTCATGTTTAAAAAATTTTTCTTTGATTTTTTTAGTTTCTTTTATGTTAAAAAATTTTTTTTTAGATTTTTTTTCTCTTTTTTAGTTTCTCTTTCATGTTAAAAAAATTATTTTTTATTTTGTTTATTTTTTAGTTTCTCTTTCATGTTTAAAAAATTTTTCTTTCATTTTTTTTCTTTTAGTTTCTCTTTCATGTTAAAAAAAAATTTTCTTTTATTTTTTTTTCTCTTTTTTTAGTTTCTCTTTCATGTTAAAAAAAATTTTTTTTTGATTTTTTTCTCTTTTTTTAGTTTCTCTTTCATGTTAAAAAAATTTTTCTTTGATGTTTCTTTTTTGATTTTTATAGTTTCTCTTTCATGTTAAAAAAATTTTTTTTTTCTTTTTTTTTCTTTTTAGTTTCTCTTTCATGTTAAAAAAATTTTTTTTATTAATTCATTTAATCTGTTTTTACTCAATTTTTTTTATTTTTTATTTATTTTGATTTTTTTGTTTGTTTAAAATAAAAAAATTATCCCCCCCCCCCCCTCCTCTCTTTTTAGATCTGGGACATGTATGGTGTTTTCTTCTCCAACCATCCGGATCTCCGTCGTATCCTCACAGATTATGGATTCGATGGTCACCCTTTTAGGAAAGACTTTCCACTTAGTGGTTACACAGAGGTAAGATATTTTATCAAGATATAATGCGACTAAACCTTATGTCTAGAATCCTTTTTCGATCAAAATCCGTTACATGAGTTTGATTTTAGCAGAATGTCTATAATTTATGGCTTAAGCTTAAGGGGTCTTAAGAAGAAATTGAAATTCAAGGAATCTTGCTTAATTGGTGTTTGATGACGATGGATCACATTTAATGTAAATCTGAAATATTTTAATTTTTGAGCATGAGGTTGCGCCCAGATTATGCGGCCGAAAAAAAAAAAACTTTTAACCACTGATATCTTGGGAATTAATATTAATATTGAATAATATTGAATTAGTATTAATTGACGTTTTATACTTATGGTTAACCAAACTAATTCAATATTATTCAATATTAATATTAATTCCCAAGAAGTCAGTTTCCCGGGAACTTCTGATGTAACTTTTTACACCTCCAGTTGTAAGATCAATAATGATAAAAGTAATGAAAATATATAGGATGCTGCAAATTAAAATATTTAAATACAGAATGAACAAAGTATAAAAAAATAATAATAATAGAAATTAAATAATGAAAATTAAATAATGATAGAAATTAAATAATAGTAATTAAATAATGAAATAATAGAAATTAAATAATGAAATAATAGAAATTAAATAATGAACTAATTAAATAATAATAGAAATGAAATAATAGAAATTAAATAATAATAGAAATTAAATAATGAAATAATTAAATAATAGAAATTAAATAATGAAAATGAAATAATAATAGAAATTAAATAATGAACTAATTAAATAATAATAGAAATTAAATAATGAAATAATTAAATAATAGAAATTAAATAATGAAAATGAAATAATAAAAATTAAATAATGAACTAATTAAATAATAATAGAAATTAAATCATGAAATAATTAAATAAAAGTAGTTTTTTATGTGTTTCTTAAGACTGAAAAATAATTTTTTTGTGTGTTTTTCAGGGTCTTTTTTTTGACATTTTCTTTTTTAATCAGTTGGGTGAGGGTTAAACAGAGACTCGTCTATCTGAGTAGTATGACGAGGATTTCACAAAAAAATTTTTATGATCGTCCTGCGTGTTCGATGATCCAACACCGCATTCCTTCCATGTCGTCTGACAGCTGATTGACTAATTGCATCCGCATCTCTTGGGTGTTTATGTAACATGCCCGAATGCTGCCAACGAGAAGTTCCTGGATACTGGTTCATATTCGATATAAGTACCAGATATATATATATATAGATATATATATCTATATATATATATATATATATATATATATATATATATATATATGAAGAGACAAAATGGTGCCACACTGCAAAATGAATAATGAATTGTATGGGGAACACTTTATATAAGATGAAATAGAAAAAAAAAAGAAAATAATTTTATATAAAACAAATAAAACAAGCCCAGGAGTCTGCCACCTTTTGGACAAAAGAATTTGTCGTGATCTATATTCTGATGATACATTTACCATTGTGCACAGAGCACGACACCGCTTCCATCTAGACATATTGGAAGCAATCATCATTAATTCAAGACGTCCTACTCTCTGTAGACAAAGGCAATTAAAATATTCCCTACAGTTATAAGGTGATTTCGGGGGAAAGAAAAAAAAAAATATATATATATATATATTCTTTACTTGCGTTTTATTTATATATATTATTTCACATTTGTATCACCTTATGCCACCGGCTTGCAACTTTATTCTACACCAGTTTATGGTTGTTCGTGTATTTTAATCACTCTACCGACGATTCCCCTGACGAGAGTCGGACGTAAGGCTGCCTTGGGAACTTTAAGCTGTTTTTTTTTTGTTTTTTTTATATGCTAATGTGAGAACTTTGTTTTTATTCGTGAATTTTTTTATTCGTGAATTCCGAAACCATATTTAACGGTTTTTTTTTATTTGTTTTATATAAAATTATTTTCTTTTTTTTCAATATATAGATATATATCTATAGATATCTATATATATAGATAGATATATATCTATATATATAGATAGATATATATCTATAGATATCTATATATAGATATCTATAGATATCTATATATATATAGATATATAGATATCTATATATATATAGATATATATATATCTATAGATATCTATATATCTATAGATATCTATATATATATAGATATCTATAGATATCTATATATATATAGATATCTATATATATATAGATATATATTAATATATAGATATATATTAATATATAGATATCTATATATATAGATATCTATAGATATCTATATATATAGATATCTATAGATATCTATATATATAGATATATATAGATATCTATATATATAGAAATATATAGATATCTATCTATATAGATATATATTAATATATATATATCTATAGATATATTAATATATAGATAGATATATTAATATATAGATAGATATATTAATATATAGATAGATATATTAATATCTATAGATATATTAATATATAGATAGATATATTAATATATAGATAGATATATTAATATATAGATAGATATATTAATATATAGATAGATATATTAATATATAGATAGATATATATTAATATATAGATAGATATATATTAATATATAGATAGATATATATCTATATATATAGATATAGATATATATCTATAGATATAGATATATATCTATAGATATAGATATATATCTATATCTATAGATATAGATATATATCTATATCTATAGATATAGATATATATCTATATATATAGATATAGATATATATCTATATAGATAATTAGATATATATAATCATTTCATGTATCAATTTTCAGTATTTACTTCAACAGTGCTCAATATGTGAGTAGAGCTAGCTAGTAAGTTATGAAAATATATTTATGGTAATTAAGCTACACATTTTAGCCTTACGATTCCCTATGTGGATGAAACGCGGAAGCCTCTGTGTAGCTTATTTGCCATAAATATATTTTCATAACTTATATATATATATAATTCTTCGTATCGTCCGCAGTGAGGATTGAACCTTCAGATGACTATCACTTAGAACTGAATTTTACTTAGTACTATATCCACTGTGCCACGGGTCCGCAAGGTTCAATCCTCGGTGCGGGCGATACGAAGAATTGTGAATTACTGAAGACTTGACCCAGTCATGGCTGACAGAACGCGAGCATGCTACCCCGTGTATTAAATAAAGGGTTCTGTTCGAAATTCCGTCCAGATTCCCGAGTTCGACAGAAATATTTCCGAGTTCGAAGAGATGCACCTGAAGAAGGCCGGAGGTTACAGCAGCCGAAACGTTGTGAGGATAACACTCAAGATGAAAACAGTAGTCTGAATAATCCAAATTATACAAATTATCAATCCTCATCTCAAAAATTCAGAAACCTAATTTTTTTCCTGTCGGTCAAATTCTGTTTTAAACATCCGCTCTCTATTTTGAGTCAAATTCTTTAATTCTAAAAAATATCTGTGTCCGAATTTCATTTTTCAAACGCATAGTTTTTAAATTTCAATTTCCCATCATTTTAAACAGTTATCTTCATCTTTCTTGTTTGTCTTGCGTTACAAAATTTTACCAACTGTCGTGCGAATTTCCTTAAAAGTGTCCTCTTTTTTTCGTTGCAGGTACGTTATGACGATGAGGCCCAGCGTGTGGTTATCGAGCCCTTGGAGTTGACCCAAGAGTTTCGTAAGTTTGAATACAGCACCCCGTGGGAGACATTCCGCGGGTTCCGTACGAAGGCTGAGGCTGACGAAGTCGCCTTGAAACAGGTTGAAGCAGGAGGAGCCGTCACAGCGGGAGAAGAAAGGAAATAACAATTTTGATTATAGAGAAAAAAAAATGCAGAAATAGTAAATTGTTTCGTATAAGCGTTCACGTTACATTTATTCTAGAGTGTAAATAAACATTTTAAATTATTTTGTTTCTTCATTCTTTTTTTTTTCGTTTTTCTGTTTTTTTTTTGTTTGTTTTTTTTCTGTTTTTTTTTTTTGTTTGTTTAGTTGTTTTTTGTGGACAAAGTGTATTTTAGTAATGTTAAAGACGTTTACAGGTCAATGGCCGACGAATCTCACGTCATCACTTTTTTTTTAAAAACATAGTTCACCTGTAAGCAAGTTGCCACTGTAGACGTAAGGGACTACTGAGAATATGGGTGAAAGTTTTGGAGGTCATCCTAAATTTGAAACTGTGCAGCGAGATGCTTGTTCACATTAGTTTAAAATTTCTGCATATCAGGAAAACAGGGAGCAGGGAGGGAGTTCCAACGGTGGCAGCGCGAGGAAAGAAGCTATTGGAGTAGAAGGCTCTCTGGCATTTGGAGACCTCCACAGTGAATGGGTGGGATTTAGCTGATTGTCTGGTTGGTCGAGGGGGGCACCAGAGTAGCAATTTCATCGGAGCACATTCCGTTAGAGTAAATAAATAATTAATTCTTGACCATACTAAGTTTTCTCGTTCAAATGATTTCTCATATTTTTGTTTATTAACTCACATTCACATATTTCAGCTCTCACTATAAATGTTCAATCAATTAGTAAATTCTCTTCTTTCAATTGTAAAAAGTAAATAAATAATTAATTTTTGACCATACTAAGTTTTCTCGTTCAAATTCTTTCTCACATTTTTGTTTATTAACTCACATTCACATATTCAAGCTCTCACTATAAATGTTCAATCAATTAGTAAATTCTCTTCTTTCAATTGTAAAAAGTAAATAAATAATTAATTTTTGACCATACTAAGTTTTCTCGTTCAAATTCTTTCTCATATTTTTGTTTATTAACTCACATTCACATATTCAAGCTCCCAACATAAATGTTCAATCAATTAGTAAATCCTCTTCTTTCAATTGTAAAAAGTAGGTAAATAATTAATTATTGACCTTACTAAGTTTTCTCGTTCAAATTCTTTCTCACATTTTTGTTTATTAACTCACATTCACATATTCAAGCTCTCACTATAAATGTTCAATCAATTAGTAAATCCTCTTCTTTCAATTGTAAAAAGTAAATAAATAATTAATTCTTGACCTTACTAAGTTTTCTCGTTCAAATTATTTCTCATATATTTGTTTGTTAACTCACATTCACATATTTAAATTTACACCCACTCAGCATCTTTTCAATAACCGACAGTTTGTTATAATTAAATTGTTTTATAAGTTATTATTTTTACATTAATTTTGGTTACAGGACGAAAATAATCCGGCCTATTTCTTTTGGGTTAGCGTTAAAAGAGAAATAACTAGAGTGCTTAATTATTTGCGGAGAATATCAAATTTTTTATTGAGAATATACATATATCTTATATCAATATCTTCAGATTACAAGGGAACACTGGAAACTCAGAAAGCCAATGATACCAAATATAAAAGATTCTCAAGTCACTCGGTATTTACAAAGTTAAATTCCTCCTTAATTATTAGCTAATTTCCTATGGCCGAGGGGTTAACGCTCGCGACTACGAATCAGTGGCGATTTGTGATCGGAGTTCGAGCCCGCCGAAAATTAACTTCCTGCACTGAAGATTGCGTTAGCATGAAACATCGATGTCTGTAGGTAATAAATAATTAATATCTATTTATAAATATTATATATATATATATATATATGTATATCGAGGCAGCATTTTTTCCTTAAGACACGTATTATTAAAAATAACCGACAATTTTTGTCTGGTTATTTTAGTATTGATCCCTTCAATTTTCCGGATTAAAATCTTAATCTCGAAAGAAAATTGGCTGATGAAACTGCTGTAATGTACATGTTGGTCCAGAGTACTTTCTGACCCGTCTGGGTCCATCGTCAGTGGAATAATGACAAACAGGTAAAGACCTGGAGTGAGATTTATAATTAATTATGGCGGGAAAATTTAAATATGAAACTACAAATAATTCTTCACCCTTGTATTGAGTCTTGGATAGGACGGGCCTAGTATACAAATTTAAATGACGATTGGGAGACTGTGTCTCCGACAACCAAGGAAAACACGTATATATTGGCTCGACCACCACGACTCTGTCCAGGAGGTTGACCATGCATCTATCCGATAATAGTGCTATAGCTAGACACCTTACTAATGAACATTCATGTCCCTGCTCGCAAATCCGAAAACTTCTCGTAGACAATACTAAAATCTTAGAACATAATACTAATACACAAAAACTCCACATACTAGAAGCTTTACTCATTAAAACAAAAAACCTGCTATTAACAAGATTAATTTTAACACTAGTACTAATATACTTAAATGCGTATAATACCTAATAAATATAGTGTGTGTGTGTGTGTAAATTTGTTTACAAGTGGTGGTTTAGTCGCAAATTAACTGGCCAAGAAAACGATGGTGGGGATCGTCCGGTTTTCTATTCGTCGTCGCACGC
The DNA here is from genome assembly GCA_963556195.1 of Sepiola atlantica. Classification (NCBI taxonomy): domain Eukaryota; kingdom Metazoa; phylum Mollusca; class Cephalopoda; order Sepiida; family Sepiolidae; genus Sepiola; species Sepiola atlantica. The sequence continues at coordinate 3,294,097 of OY744554.1, read as the reverse complement.
CATCATCGGCACGCGGCCTCGGCGTGTCCGATCCTAACGACGTCTCTCGTGGTTCTGTTCTGTTGTGCGTCAAAACGTACATTCTCTTATTGAAGATGTCTATCGTCACCCCCACTCCCCTCCTCTGCCATATTTCTCTCTGCGTCTCTTCCTCTCTCAGGGGGTGGGGACGGGCGCCTCCTCCCCTGTCTCTAAAATAAAATGGAATTCCCTTTCTGGCATAGCGTTATAAAAACAATTCTCTTCTCATTCTTGTCGTGTGGGCTGGAGGCTGTCTGCCGTAATTAACGATGACAGGCCTAAATGATTAGGTGCCAAGATAAGGCAGACCCTCTGGAATCTCAAACCCAAAGCATATCACTCACTCAAACAGCTATATGTCTTTGTTGACATTTATTATAATTAACGCTAAGATCATGTATTTTTCTTAATCTTTAACTTAACATCTGGACACTCTCTTCTTTTGTGTGGTGGATCGGTACTGACTTCCAAACACGACTCTGCCAGACAGACCGGCACCTTTTTCCTGTTGCTTGAATAAGCTTGTTTCCACGTCGAATATATACTAGTTTTATATCTCCACTTTGTCTCTACGCAGGGTCTAGCATCATCACCAAGATGCATACTAGCGCGTAACCAGGGTACCCGATCCCCATGGGGCCCCAAACACTTTGTCACAATTGCACTTACTTATATTATGGGGAGTTGATAGTGGTTTAGTGGATTAAATTGCAGAGTAACTTCCCTTGGGCTTCCAACAGAGAAGACGTTTGTCGTTATCAGCCCCCACTAAATGTTCAATCAATTAGTAAATCCTCTTCTTTCAATTGTAAAAAGTAAATAAATAATTAATTCTTGACCATACTAAAAAACTCAAAACCAATGATACCAAATATAACAGATTCTTAAGTCACTGTTTTAATATATATATATATATATATATATATATATATATATGCATATATAATAATAATAATAGAATTAACGATAAGTGAAGTATCGTAAGGTGATCTATCGCGATACAGTAAAGCTCAATACGTTGAGTAGAGCAATCAATTTTAAAGAAGGAAATATGAAGATAAAAAAATACATAAAATTGATACAAATTTTATTACATCGAAAGTTCAGATGCAAGGAGTTACACTAATCCTTAAACCATGGTTTTTTCAACGATAAAACTCTTCTCGTCAGAGGATAAAAATCGGTAATGTGGTATTTATAATAAATAAATATTACCTGTTCCATTTCACTTTGAAAATTGAATAAAAATAACTGAAAAGGTTGGGGATAAAGAAATAAATGGCCGAGAGGGAGAATTTTATGCAATTTTTTATCTTCATCTTTCCTTCTTTAAAATTAATAATATATATATATATATATATATATATATATATATAATTTTTACTAAGAATCACTCAACGATAATAGTTAATGGGTTTGTCAGGCTGACAGTAAGACAACACCGTGATTCTTGATAACGGTGGTTGAAATCGGTCAGAACTTGATTAGTTAAGAGCATTGTTCGACAAAATTCGTTTGCATTAGACTTGAGAACAATTATGTTTTAGCAAGCTGGGAAGTAGTCCCGCGGTACAATGTGCCACAGATTAGTAGTTCTATGAAAGAAACTCTGTTCATGGAAGCTCTATTCCGTGAAAAAGCTCACGTATCATTGGTCTTTACACTTCTTCAACATCGCCATCATTTTAGCGAGTGCGGTGAAAATAATGTTAAAAACGGTATTTCCCACGTGAGGTTAAAGTTAAGACAATGTGGAAAATTCTATTCGAAGTGAAAAGTTAAAAATTATGTCGTCATGGGAGGAAGTATTACTAACGGGTCACCGCTTATCAAGGTCGAAAGGCAACTCGAGGATATGGGTTAATGAGTGCATCCGGTGGACGGTGCAGAAAACACCGTGAGGATTGGAGACGATAGTAGAAACTGGGCAGAATTTGATTATTTAAGAATTTGTTTACATTGGACTTGAAAACGACCATGTTGTAGTCAGCTGGGAAGCAGCCCGGCGGTATCGTGTTACACAGATGGTAAGAAACTTTGTTCAGGGAAATTCTTTTTAACTCCAGATACAGAGGAAGAAGTTTTTGCTGTGAATGTATTACGGGGGATGGAGGGAGTCAGTCGAGTAACTTTCATAAAAATAATAACAATTGAGTAGAGAAAGACTAGCAATGTCTCTTCTTTGAGAAAAGGGCTGTAGAGAAGAGAACACCCCCTCTAGGTTTCGAAGTTGATTTTGTACTCTGTCAAGGCAGGAAAGGGGAGCTCTGAGCGGCACCTCCCCATATGTGGCAGCAGTGCTCCATCTTGGGACGTAGTTGACTCTTGTACAGGTAGAGGATTGCGTCAGGCGTGAGATACATTCTGGAGCAGTAGAATGATGCAACCATTTTTCCAGTGGTCTTAGCAACAGATTTGATGTAAGTCTTCCATTTCAAGTCTGAAAAGAAGGTCAGTCCCAAGAGCTTCTCAAAGCAGTGGGCTCCCTCAAGGGGAGAGTCGTTCATTTCAACTGGGACAAAGTGGGGATCAGAGCATTGGTGGTGAAAGGAGAGGAGAAAGTCCCCTTTTCTGTAGGGGAATAATGCCTCCTACTTCCTCTTTGTATCAATACAAAACAATGAAATCTACATCCAGATTACATATTTTAGCCATTTAAAATGTGGCAACACGACTCGATCTTAGGACGTATCTGAATGATCCAACCATTTTTTTTTCCAGCGATCTTAGTAACAGATTTGATGTAAGTCTTCCGTTTCACGTCTCGAGCGAAAGTCAGTCCGAGAAAATACTGCAAAAGATTTCAAGTTTCTCGTTGTCGCAGTTTATCCGCCCAACACCGTTCGAGAGAGGATCTCTTTTTTGGTGCAATCTGTGAACTTTTATTCAATAAAGGAATATATATACAAATAAATACATATTTCTCTTTATTATAGATTGGAGGACAATATCCACACAACCCCCAACATAATTGGTTGGAAAATATAGGATTTTATTCCTATGAGTTATAGTGTGAGCCAATTATTTATAAAAATTTATTGCTAGAGACGTTTTTATTCAATAAAGGAATATATATACAAATAAATACATATTTCTCTTTATTATAGATTGGAGGATAATATCCACACAACCCCCAACATAATTGGTTGGAAAATATAGAATTTTATTCCTATGAGTTATAGTGTGAGCCAATTATTTATAAAAAAATATTGCTTGAGACGTTTTTATTCAATAAAGGAATATATATACAAATAAATACATATTTCTCTTTATTATAGATTGGAGGATAATATCCTCACAACCCCCAACATAATTGGTTGGAAAATATAGGATTTAATTCCTATGAGTTATAGTGTGAGCCAATTATTTATAAAAAATTATTGCTTGAGAGGTTTTTATTTAATAATGGAATATATATACAAATAAATACATATTTCTCTTTATTATAGATTGGAGGATAATATCCACACAACCCCCAACATAATTGGTTGGAAAATGTAGGATTTAATTCCTATGAGTTATAGTGTGAGCCAATTATTTATAAAAAATTATTGCTAGAGACGTTTTTATTCAATAAAAGAAGATATATACAAATAAATACATATTTCTCTTTATTATAGATTGGAGGATAATATCCACACAACCCCCAACATAATTGGTTGGAAAATATAGGATTTTATTCTTATAGTGTGAGCCAATTATTTATAAAAAATTATTGCTAGAGACGTTTTTATTCAATAAAGGAATATATATACAAATAAATATATATTTCTCTTTATTATAGATTGGAGGATAATATCCACACAACCCCCAACATAATTGGTTGGAAAATATAGGATTTTATTCTTATAGTGTGAGCCAATTATTTATAAAAAATTATTGCTTGAGACGTTTTTATTTAATAAAGGAATATATATACAAATAAATACATATTTCTCTTTATTATAGATTGGAGGATAATATCCACACAACCCCCAACATAATTGGTTGGAAAATATAGGATTTTATTCCTATGAGTTATAGTGTGAGCCAATTATTTATAAAAAATTATTGCTAGAGACGTTTTTATTCAATAAAGGAATATATATACAAATAAATATATATTTCTCTTTATTATAGATTGGAGGATAATATCCACACAACCCCCAACATAATTGGTTGGAAAATATAGGATTTTATTCCTATAGTGTGAGCCAATTATTTATAAAATTTATTGCTTGAGACGTTTTTATTCAATAAAGGAATATATATACAAATAAATACATATTTCTCTTTATTATAGATTGGATGGTAATATCCACACAACCACCAACATAATTGGTTGGAAAATATAGGATTTAATTCCTATGAGTTATAGTGTGAGCCAATTATTTATAAAAAAATATTGCTTAAGACGTTTTTATTCAATAAAGGAATATATATACAAATAAATACATAAGTCTCTTTATTATAGATTGGATGGTAATATCCACACTTTCCCCCCAACATAATTGGTTGGAAAATATAAGATCTAATTCCTATGAGTTATAGTGTGAGCCAATTATTTATAAAAAATTATTTCTTGAGACGTTTTTATTCAATAAAGAAATATATATACAAATAAATACATATTTCTCTTTATTATAGATTGAAGGATAATATCCACACAACCCCCAACATAATTGGTTGGAAAATATAGGATTTTATTCTTATAGTGTGAGGCAATTATTTATAAAAAATTTATTGCTTGAGACGTTTTTATTTAAAGAGAGTTATTCTGGGACTTTTTTACCAGACATGTCCATAATTTTTTTTTATGATGTTCGATCTTCGGTAACTAAAAAAAAACAAGTTCTGGAATCAAGAAGTGAATGGAAGGAAATAGAAGCCAAAAAAAAAAGGTTCTCAAGGAGACTATGTCAAAAAATAGACCATACCATATTGGAAGATATGGTTGCTTAAAATCCTTTGTGTCTGACCTTTTCTTCTTTTTTTTTATTGAAAAACTAAATATAAAAATTACTGCATTTTTTGTTTTATTAAAGAATTAGCAGAATACTTTTCCTGGGACGGGTAGAATCATTTCCCCGAACAGAATAGTTTTGCAATACTTGTATGCCTCCTCGCGAAGATTGAAATCATGGCATAATTATATAAACTAGCGGGATCCGTGTAAATTACACGAAATGATGTTTTTAATACTAATTATCTTGTTCCTAACCTATACGTATTTGAATAAAATATGATAAGATTTGACTTGTATATTTATTTAAAAAAATGAAACAATTTACAAAACTTCTTTTTATACAATATTTCTAGTGAAGGTAATATTTCGACGACTAAACCTTACTTTGTAAATGCTTTAGATTAAATTAAATTTGGCTCTAATTCATGAGTAGCATACAAAGATTCGGAAGGTCGTTGATTTTGATGTAAGCGTGACACACAAAATAACACACATGCTATCGTATTAATATGTGTCTTCCCGGTCGTCCCCTCCCTACCCCTCCCCCCCTTCGATTAAGAAAAAAAAATAGGATTTAATTCCTATGAGTTATAGTGTGAGCCAATTATTTATAAAAAAATTATTTCTTGAGACGTTTTTATTCAATAAAGGAATATATATACAAATAAATACATATTTCTCTTTATTATAGATTGGATGGTAATATCCACACAACCCCCAACATAATTGATTGGAAAATATAGGATTTTATTCCTATGAGTTATAGTGTGAGCCAATTATTTATAAAAAATTTATTGCTTGGGACGTTTTTATTCAATAAAGGAATATATATACAAATAAATACATATTTCTCTTTATTATAGATTGAAGAATAATATCCACACAACCCCCAACATAATTGGTTGGAAAATATAGGATTTTATTCCTATGAGTTATAGTGTGAGCCAATTATTTATAAAAAAATTATTTCTTGAGACGTTTTTATTCAATAAAGGAATATATATACAAATAAATACATATTTCTCTTTATTATAGATTGGATGGTAATATCCACACAACCCCCAACATAATTGATTGGAAAATATAGGATTTTATTCCTATGAGTTATAGTGTGAGCCAATTATTTATAAAAAATTTATTGCTTGGGACGTTTTTATTCAATAAAGGAATATATATACAAATAAATACATATTTCTCTTTATTATAGATTGAAGAATAATATCCACACAACCCCCAACATAATTGGTTGGAAAATATGGGATTTTATTCTTATAGTGTGAGCCAATTATTTATAAAAAATTTATTGCTTGAGACGTTTTTATTTAAAGAGAGTTATTCTGGGACTTTTTTACCAGACATGTCCATAAATTTTTTTTTATGATGTTCGATCTTCGGTAACTAAAAAAAAAACAAGTTCTGGAATCAAGAAATGAATGGAAGGAAATAGAAGCCAAAAAAAATGGTTCTCAAGGAGACTATGTCAAAAAATAGACCATACCATATTGGAAAATATGGTTGCTTAAAATCCTTTGTGTCTGACCTTTTTTTCTTTTTTTTTTTTATTGAAAAAAATAAATATAAAAATTACTGCATTTTTTGTTTTATTAAAGAATTAGCAGAATACTTTTCCTGGGACGGGTATAATCATTTCCCCGAACAAAATAGTTTTGCAATACTTGTATGCCTCCTCGCGAAGATTGAAATCGTGGCATAATTATACAGGGTGGGCAAAAATAAGGGTCCTATTTTTAAAAATTCATAACTTTTTTATTTATTGATTTTTTATTTTTTATTTTTTAGAATAAGTAAAGGACCCCTTCCGAAGCAAGCATGAGCCGTATTAGCCCTAAGGAACGTACCCTCATTTAGAAAACATTATTTTTGCTTAAAAAACTCAAAACAGTGTAAAAAACAATACTTTAGTTTTTGTAAGTTTTAAGAAGTGTTTTTCGGCTAAAATTTGTTTTGTTTATTTCAAAAAATCTCGGAAGGGTCAGTCTACACACACATAAAGTTTGGTGAGTTTAACTTTTATTTTGTGGAAGTTATTCAAATTCAAGTTATTCAAATTTAAAGATAGGACCCTTATTTTGGCCCACCCTGTATAAACTAACGGGATCCGTGTAAATTACACGAAATGATGTTTTTAATACTAATTATCTTGTTCCTAACCTATACGTGTTTGAATAAAATATGATAAGATTTGACTTGTATATTTATTTTAAAATATGAACAATACATGAAACAATTTACAAAACTTCTTTATATACAATATTTCTAGTGAAGGTAGTTCCTCTTCTCTGGCCATGAATAGAATTATTCTGAAGTCAAATTTTCACTCTTACACTGTTCATAGAACTTGCTCTTGAGAAGGCTACATAAAGTTTTATCTAATAAATAAAAGCGGTTTCGTGTCCGTCCGTCCGTCAGACTTTTTTCTCGATTTGATCGATCGACTAATTCCGATTCTGACGACTAAATCTTACTTTGTAAATGCTTTAGATTTATTTAAAACAATGAACAATACATGAAACAATTTACAAAACTTCTTTATATACAATATTTCTAGTGAAGGTAATATTTCGCCGACTAAACCTAACTTTGTAAATGCTTTAGATTCAATTAAATTTGGCTCCAATTCATGAGTAGCATACAAAGTTTTGGTCGAGATCAAAGTGTAGTATCTGTTCCGATGGATACTGCACCCTATAGACTGGTATTGTCTTGGCCTTCGGGGCTTGATTTACGCCGGTCTATGGGATTGTCCTGTGCAGTTCTAGGAGGTCCACCCTCCCAGGCTTTGCCTCCCCTCTTTGGGGAGGAGTAAGTTAATTGCTTACTGCTTGAGGCGCCCCTACCGGGGAATGCCGACGGGGCTGCCCAGGCAATTTTTGATGGTCAGAGTGCTCACCTCTCGGGCGCTGGCTTTTCAACCCCACTTTCCGACCCGAGCTTGGGTCACATCTTACTTGTGGGAGTAGGATAAAAACTGGCCTTGTGCCTAACTCCTGGAGAGGAGTAAATTGCTACAAAGATTCGGAAGGTCGTTGATTTTGATGTAAGCGTGACACACAAAATAACACACACGCTATCGTATTAATATGTGTCTTCCCGGTCGTCCCCTCCCTACCCCCCCCCCCTTCGATTAAGAAAAAAAAATCTTAGAGGTTGGTTGGGATCGAATTATAAACCAGTCGGTCCGACGTCAAAAACCGACGTCAATATCCTACATCGCTAACCATTGATCATTTTTCGGACTATTATCCTCATGTCCTCAAATACCTTACGCATCTTGTATAGTTATATCGGTGAAAAAGAACATGGCTGAGTCGATAATAATAATAATAATAATAATAATAATAATAATAATAATAATAATAATAATAATAATAATAAAAAATATTACGAAAATTAGGTGACATGAATGCTTTTCCAAATCTAGGTGCGGCACGCATGCGCAAACCTTCTGATGTAAGCGTGACACACGAACACACACACGCTATCGTATTAATATATAGATTTTAGAAAATGTCTAAAATTTAAGGCTTAAGCTTAAGGGGTCTTAAGAAGAAATTGAAATTCATGGAATCTTGCTTAATTCGTGTCTAATCATTATGGATCAAATTTAATGTAAATCTGAAATATTTGAATTTTCAAATAAGAGGTTGTGCCCATATTATGGCCCCTAAAAACCCTTTAAAATACTCTAAAGAAACTGAAATTTGGGGAATATTTATCAATTGATGTCTAATTCCTATTGTTAAAATTTCACAAAAATCTGAGGTACCTAAATTATCACGAAGGGTTTCCACCACATTTAGTCCCCCTTCGCATAAAACTAAATATAGCCCACATCTGGACCCCTTAAGCCTAGCAGCTGTGTTCCAAAATTCATAATGATCGGTTAATTAGTTTAGGAATGAATCCTGTACGTACAAATATATAAACATACCCAACTTTATAAGTTACATCCAGCACAAAACAGATACTACACTTTGATCCAAGAAGGAAATCGTTAATGTTATTAATGACTATCCCATCATTTTAAGCGATTTGAACAAATAAAAAAACAGAAATAATCTCCAATTGTTTATAAAAACAAAAACATTTTCCCTGCCATTTTATTTTATGACTTTGCGTGGGAATACTTTCTTTGTTTCAGAAAATGGTTTTGAGAAGCAATTTTTATTATTTTTTTTATTATTATTATTATTATTATTATTATTATTATTATTATTATTATTATTATTATTATTATTATTATTATTTTTTATTATTATTTTTTATTATTATTTTTTAAATTATTTATTATTATTATTATTATTATTTTTATTATTATTATCGAAACACAAAGGCATTGGTGACTCAGCCATGTTCTTTTTCACCGATATAACTATACAAGATGCGTAAGGTATTTGAGGACATATTATGAGGATAATAGTCCGAAAATAGATCACATATTTTTCACCACATAAATTGGCCTAATCAATTTTTTTATTTTTTTAAATCTTAACCAATCAAATACTTTTTTTTTAATATTAACTAATCAATTTTTATGAAAAATATTTAATCTTAACCAATCAAATTCTTTTCTTTTTTAATACTAACTAATCAATTTTTTATTTTTTAATCTTAACCAATCAAATTCTTTTCTTTTTTAATACTAACTAATCAATTTTTTATTTTTTAATCTTAACCAATCAAATTCTTTTCTTTTTTAATACTAACTAATCAATTTTTTATTTTTTAATATTAACCAATCAAATTCTTTTCTTTTTTAATACTAACTAATCAATTTTTTAATTTTTTAATATTAACCAATCAAATTCTTTTCTTTTTTAATACTAACTAATCAATTTTTTATTTTTTAATCTTAACCAATCAAATTCTTTTCTTTTTTAATACTAACTAATCAATTTTTTATTTTTTAATATTAACCAATCAAATTCTTTTCTTTTTTAATACTAATTAATCGATTTTTTATTTTTTAATATTAACAAATCAAATTCTTTTCTTTTTTAATACTAATTAATCAATTTTTTTATTTTTTAATATTAACCAATCAAATTCTTTTCTTTTTTAATACTAACTAATCAATTTTTTATTTTTTAATCTTAACCAATCAAATTCTTTTCTTTTTTAATACTAACTAATCAATTTTTTATTTTTTAATATTAACCAATCAAATTCTTTTCTTTTTTAATACTAACTAATCAATTTTTTATTTTTTTATTTTTTAATATTAACCAATCAAATTCTTTTTTGGTATTTTTTACTATTTAACCCGGCGCAGTTTACCCCCTAAAAAAGTTCAAATTCTACTTTTTTTGTGCAAATACATTTAAACAGCCTAAAAAAATATCCGCAAAGAAGGAATTAAAAAAAAATTAAATAGTTAAGATTTTAGAGTGAGGGATCAACGTAAAACTGCGCCGGGTTAGTTAGTAAAAATTTACCTCTTTTTTTTTGTTTAATATTAAACAATCAAGTTCAAATATTTTTTTTTTTAATAATAGACAATCAAATTTTTATTATTATCGGTTATTATTAAGATCAAGCCTGCCCTTCTTTGCTCATAAAATTAAAGTTGCATACGTGAGCATTCTTTCTTTTCGTTTTCATTATTGAAGCGAGCCGGACACGCGTAAGTTTACATTTATTATATAGATTCATGAAAAACTTCCATAAACAGAGTTTCTTTCCCAGAACTTTATACTTATGGAACACGTTACCACGGGAATGTTTCCCTACCGACTACAACATGGTTGTTTTCAAGTCCAATGTAAACAAATATTTGTCGTGTCGTTCTGTGAATTAATCATAGTTCTCAATCCTTTCATAGTGTTGTTTATCATCCTCGAGTGGCTTTTGGCCTTGATAAATTATGGTCCATTTGTATTAAAAAAAATGCAATTCATGAAAACCTTTTGGAATTTCTATGTATTTATGAAAACCTTTTAGAATTTCCATGCATTTATGAAAACCTTTTGGAATTTCCATGCATTTATGAAAACCTTTTGGAATTTCCATGTATTTATGAAAACCTTTTGGAATTTCCATGTATTTATGAAAACCTTTTAGAATTTCCATGTATTTATGAAAACCTTTTGGAATTTCCATGTATTTATGAAAACCTTTTGGAATTTCCATGCATTTATGAAAACCTTTTGGAATTTCCATGCATTTATGAAAACCTTTTGGAATTTCCATGTATTTATGAAAACCTTTTGGAATTTCCATGTATTTATGAAAACCTACAGGAATTTCCATGTATTTATGGAAACCTTTTGGAATTTCCATGTATTTATGAAAACCTACAGGAATTTCCATGTATTTATGAAAACCTACAGGAATTTCCATGTATTTATGAAAACCTTTTGGAATTTCTATGTATTTATGAAAACCTTTTGCAATTTCCATGTATTTATGAAAACCTTTTGGAATTTCCATGTATTTATGAAAACCTTTTGGAATTTCCATGTATTTATGAAAACCTTTTGGAATTTCTATGTATTTATGAAAACCTTTTGGAATTTCCATGTATTTATGAAAACCTTTTGGAATTTCCATGTATTTATGAAAACCTTTTGGAATTTCCATGTATTTATGAAAACCTTTTGGAATTTCCATGCATTTATGAAAACCTTTTGGAATTTCCATGTATTTATGAAAACCTTTTTGAATTTCTATGTATTTATGAAAACCTACAGGAATTTCCATGTATTTATGAAAACCTTTTGGAATTTCCATGTATTTATGAAAACCTACAGGAATTTCCATGTATTTATGAAAACCTTTTGGAATTTCCATGTATTTATGAAAACCTTTTGGAATTTCCATGTATTTATGAAAAACTTTTGGAATTTCCATGTATTTATGAAAACCTTTTGGAATTTCCATGTATTTATGAAAACCTTTTGGAATTTCCATGTATTTATGAAAACCTATTGGAATTTCCATGCATTTATGAAAACCTTTTGGAATTTCCATGTATTTATGAAAACCTTTTGGAATTTCCATGTATTTATGAAAACCTACAGGAATTTCCATGTATTTATGAAAACCTTTTGGAATTTCCATGTATTTATGAAAACCTTTTGGAATTTCCATGTATTTATGAAAACCTTTTGGAATTTCCATGTATTTATGAAAACCTTTTTGAATTTCCATGTATTTATGAAAACCTACAGGAATTTCCATGTATTTATGAAAACCTTTTGGAATTTCTATGTATTTATGAAAACCTTTTGCAATTTCCATGTATTTATGAAAACCTTTTGCAATTTCCATGTATTTATGAAAACCTTTTGGAATTTCCATGTATTTATGAAAACCTTTTGCAATTTCCATGTATTTATGAAAACCTTTTGGAATTTCCATGTATTTATGAAAACCTTTTGGAATTTCCATGTATTTATGAAAACCTTTTGGAATTTCCATGTATTTATGAAAACCTTTTTGAATTTCCATGTATTTATGAAAACCTACAGGAATTTCCATGTATTTATGAAAACCTTTTGCAATTTCCATGCATTTATGAAAACCTTTTGGAATTTCCATGTATTTATGAAAACCTTTTGGAATTTCCATGTATTTATGAAAACCTTTTGGAATTTCCATGTATTTATGAAAACCTTTTTGAATTTCCATGTATTTATGAAAACCTACAGGAATTTCCATGTATTTATGAAAACCTACAGGAATTTCCATGTATTTATGAAAACCTACAGGAATTTCCATGTATTTATGAAAACCTACAGGAATTTCCATGTATTTATGAAAACCTTTTGGAATTTCCATGTATTTATGAAAACCTTTTGGAATTTCCATGCATTTATGAAAACCTACAGGAATTTCCATGTATTTATGAAAACCTACAGGAATTTCCATGTATTTATGAAAACCTTTTGGAATTTCCATGTATTTATGAAAACCTTTTGGAATTTCCATGCATTTATGAAAACCTTTTGGAATTTCCATGTATTTATGAAAACCTTTTGGAATTTCCATGTATTTATGAAAACCTTTTGGAATTTCCATGCATTTATGAAAACCTACAGGAATTTCCATGTATTTATGAAAACCTACAGGAATTTCCATGTATTTATGAAAACCTTTTGGAATTTCCATGTATTTATGAAAACCTTTTGGAATTTCCATGCATTTATGAAAACCTTTTTGAATTTCCATGTATTTATGAAAACCTTTTTGAATTTCCATGTATTTATGAAAACCTACAGGAATTTCCATGTATTTATGAAAACCTACAGGAATTTCCATGTATTTATGAAAACCTACAGGAATTTCCATGTATTTATGAAAACCTTTTGGAATTTCCATGTATTTATGAAAACCTTTTGGAATTTCCATGCATTTATGAAAACCTTTTGGAATTTCAATGTATTTATGAAAACCTTTTGGAATTTCCATGCATTTATGAAAACCTACAGGAATTTCCATGTATTTATGAAAACCTACAGGAATTTCCATGTATTTATGAAAACCTTTTGGAATTTCCATGTATTTATGAAAACCTTTTGGAATTTCCATGCATTTATGAAAACCTTTTGGAATTTCCATGTATTTATGAAAACCTACAGGAATTTCCATGTATTTATGAAAACCTACAGGAATTTCCATGTATTTATGAAAACCTTTTGGAATTTCCATATATTTATGAAAACCTTTTGGAATTTCCATGCATTTATGAAAACCTTTTGCAATTTCCATGTATTTATGAAAACCTTTTGGAATTTCCATGTATTTATGAAAACCTTTTGCAATTTCCATGCATTTATGAAAACCTTTTGGAATTTCCATGTATTTATGAAAACCTTTTGGAATTTCCATGTATTTAAGAAAACCTTTTGGAATTTCCATGTATTTATGAAAACCTTTTTGAATTTCCATGTATTTATGAAAACCTACAGGAATTTCCATGTATTTATGAAAACCTACAGGAATTTCCATGTATTTATGAAAACCTACAGGAATTTCCATGTATTTATGAAAACCTTTTGGAATTTCCATGTATTTATGAAAACCTACAGGAATTTCCATGTATTTATGAAAACCTTTTGGAATTTCCATGTATTTATGAAAACCTTTTGGAATTTCCATGTATTTATGAAAACCTTTTGGAATTTCCATGCATTTATGAAAACCTACAGGAATTTCCATGTATTTATGAAAACCTACAGGAATTTCCATGTATTTATGAAAACCTTTTGGAATTTCCATGTATTTATGAAAACCTTTTGGAATTTCCATGCATTTATGAAAACCTTTTGGAATTTCCATGTATTTATGAAAACCTTTTGGAATTTCCATGTATTTATGAAAACCTACAGGAATTTCCATGTATTTATGAAAACCTTTTGGAATTTCCATATATTTATGAAAACCTTTTGGAATTTCCATGCATTTATGAAAACCTTTTGCAATTTCCATGTATTTATGAAAACCTTTTGGAATTTCCATGTATTTATGAAAACCTTTTGCAATTTCCATGCATTTATGAAAACCTTTTGGAATTTCCATGTATTTATGAAAACCTTTTGGAATTTCCATGCATTTATGAAAACCTTTTGGAATTTCCATGTATTTATGAAAACCTTTTGGAATTTCCATGCATTTATGAAAACCTTTTGCAATTTCCATGTATTTATGAAAACCTTTTGGAATTTCCATGTATTTATGAAAACCTACAGGAATTTCCATGTATTTATGAAAACCTACAGGAATTTCCATGTATTTATGAAAACCTACAGGAATTTCCATGTATTTATGAAAACCTTTTGGAATTTCCATATATTTATGAAAACCTTTTGGAATTTCCATGCATTTATGAAAACCTTTTGCAATTTCCATGTATTTATGAAAACCTTTTGGAATTTCCATGTATTTATGAAAACCTTTTGCAATTTCCATGCATTTATGAAAACCTTTTGGAATTTCCATGTATTTATGAAAACCTTTTGGAATTTCCATGCATTTATGAAAACCTTTTGGAATTTCCATGTATTTATGAAAACCTTTTGGAATTTCCATGCATTTATGAAAACCTTTTGGAATTTCCATGTATTTATGAAAACCTTTTGGAATTTCCATGCATTTATGAAAACCTTTTGGAATTTCCATGTATTTATGAAAACCTTTTGGAATTTCCATGTATTTATGAAAACCTTTTGGAATTTCCATGCATTTATGAAAACCTTTTGGAATTTCCATGTATTTATGAAAACCTTTTGGAATTTCCATGCATTTATGAAAACCTTTTGGAATTTCCATGTATTTATGAAAACCTTTTGGAATTTCCATGCATTTATGAAAACCTTTTGGAATTTCCATGTATTTATGAAAACCTTTTGGAATTTCCATGTATTTATGAAAACCTTTTGGAATTTCCATGCATTTATGAAAACCTTTTGCAATTTCCATGTATTTATGAAAACCTTTTGGAATTTCCATGTATTTATGAAAACCTACAGGAATTTCCATGTATTTATGAAAACCTACAGGAATTTCCATGTATTTATGAAAACCTACAGGAATTTCCATGTATTTGTGAAAACCTTTTGGAATTTCCATGTATTTATGAAAACCTTTTGGAATTTCCATGTATTTATGAAAACCTTTTGGAATTTCCATGTATTTATGAAAACCTACAGGAATTTCCATGTATTTATGAAAACCTACAGGAATTTCCATGTATTTATGAAAACCTACAGGAATTTCCATGTATTTATGAAAACCTTTTGGAATTTCCATGTATTTATGAAAACCTACAGGAATTTCCATGTATTTATGAAAACCTACAGGAATTTCCATGTATTTATGAAAACCTTTTGGAATTTCCATGTATTTATGAAAACCTACAGGAATTTCCATGTATTTATGAAAACCTACAGGAATTTCCATGTATTTATGAAAACCTACAGGAATTTCCATGTATTTATGAAAACCTTTTGGAATTTCCATGTATTTATGAAAACCTTTTGGAATTTCCATATATTTATGAAAACCTTTTGGAATTTCCATGTATTTATGAAAACCTACAGGAATTTCCATGTATTTATGAAAACCTACAGGAATTTCCATGTATTTATGAAAACCTACAGGAATTTCCATGTATTTATGAAAACCTTTTGGAATTAATTTCTGTTTACTTCTGTAATGTTTGTTGCCTCCAGACTAAGTCTGCGTGACTCGTTTGTCGACGAAAAGATGAGAATAAATAAAGATTTTCCCAGCTGTAAGAATGACGCGTATTGTTAAATGTCTTTATCTTGAAAACAAAAGTCGTCGTCGTCGTTTCACAAGGCTGGGCCAGTGTGAGATCAAACGCGCCAGGAAGAGTCCACATAAAAATCGCTCGTCGAGAAAGAATCGAATTCCGACGTTTCGCCATTCATCCTACAAAGCCGGATCCCTCCGATATCACAGCTGGAATTTGCACGATGCCCGACAGGTGTCTTACCGCCAGTACCACCAGCGGCGACGATAACGGCTCCAACTTTTTACTCGCCTACGGCCTGCGGAACCAGGTCCTGTGCAAGATCAACATGAAGACGGTCGAAAATAAACGGAGATCGTATCTGCATTCGGGATTTTATCCGAGAGTCGTGCGCACGAGGAGCAACCATCTGCTCCACAACTCGGAGAACAAAATCTGCACATCGACAGCATAGGGGACCACTATACGTGAGTATGCTGTGATCACTTTCAAGAAAGCGAAATGCATTCTGGTGGATTTTTTTTTTGGCCGTAGATTACATTTAAAAAAAAAAAAACTAAAAATATTGTGTATTGATATTAAAGGGGTATTTATGTGAAACTTTATTAGGAGCTGCCCCCCCCAAACCCCGGTACGTGAGTATGCTGTGATCACTTTCAAGAAAGCGAAATGCATTCTGGTGGATTTATTTTTTGCCCGTAGATGACATTTAAAAAAAAAAAACTAAAAATATTTAGTGTATTGATATTAAAGGGGTGTTTATGTGAAACTTTAATAGAAGCTGCTCCCCCCCCCCCCCAACCCCGGAACGTGAGTATGCTGTGATCACTTTCAAGAAAGCGAAATGCATTCTGGTGGATTTTTTTTTTTTTTGGCCGTAGATGAAATTTAAAAAAAAAAAAAACTAAAAATATTGTGTATTGATATTAAAGGGGTGTTTATGTGAAACTTTATTAGAAGCTGTCCCCCCCCCCCAAACCCCGGTATGTGAGTATGCTGTGATCACTTTCAAGAAAGCGAAATGCATTCTGGTGGATTTATTTTTTTTTTGGCCGTAGATGACATTTAAAAAAAAAAAAAACTAAAAATATTTTGTGTATTGATATTAAAGGGGTGTTTATGTGAAACTTTATTAGAAGTTGCCCCCCCCCCCAAAAAAAAACCCCGGTACGTGAGTATGCTGTGATCACTTTCAAGAAAGCGAAATGCATTCTGGTGGATTTATTTTTTGCCCGTAGATGACATTTAAAAAAAAAAAAAACTAAAAATATTTTGTGTATTGATATTAAAGGGGTGTTTATGTGAAACTTTATTAGAAGCTGCCCCCCCCCCCCCCTCAACCCCGGTACGTGAGTATGCTGTGATCACTTTCAAGAAAGCGAAATGCATTCTGGTGGATTTATTTTTTGGCCGTAGATGACATTTAAAAAAAAAAAAACTAAAAATATTGTGTATTGATATTAAAGGGGTGTTTATGTGAAACTTTATTAGAAGCTGCCCCCCCCCCCCCAACCCCGGTACGTGAGTATGCTGTGATCACTTTCAAGAGAGCGAAATGCATTCTGGTGGATTTATTTTTTGGCCGTAGATGACATTTAAAAAAAAAAAAAACTAAAAATATTGTGTATTGATATTAAAGGGGTGTTTATGTGAAACTTTATTAGAAGCTGCCCCCCCCCCCCCCAACCTCGGTACGTGAGTATGCTGTGATCACTTTCAAGAAAGCGAAATGCATTCTGGTGGATTTATTTTTTTTTTGGCCGTAGATGACATTTAAAAAAAAAAAAAAAACTAAAAATATTGTGTATTGATAGTAAAGGGGTGTTTATGTGAAACTTTATTAGAAGCTGCCCCCCCCCCAACCCCGGTACGTGAGTATCCCACTTTTGCCGCTTTGCACGTTGCTACCGCTTTGCTTATCGCTAGCTGTACAGACCCGGCGTTACCCGGGATCTGTAACGTTCGCATTTGTTTTGCAAATATTTCTACGTTCTTATAGCGTAGATGAAAGTGATAATTTTCACGAAAGTGAAATGCATTCTAATGGATTTATTTTTGGTCGTAGATGACATTTTTAAAAAAAAACTGGAAATATTTGATACTTCTACGGTTTATGGACCGCGCTACAACCGACGTTTCATCAGCATATTCTGGCAGGTTATGCAAACTGCCGGAAGGTGCCGAACGAAATCTTTGTGATTTGTTTCCCCAAAATACAAGCAAACTTTAAAAATTAAGAAAAAAAAAAGGAAAAAGTTATCGTATGGCAAGTTTATAAATAATAAATATTTCAAGTTCTTTATATCTTCAAATATTTATTCATGGTGTTTCGTTTGGTTGTTTTGTTTTACGGCATATCAACCCTTTTCAGGTTATCTAATGCCGAATTCGGTCATTCTGGTAAAAGTTTTTATGCTTCAAGTTCTTTATATCTTCACATATTTATTCATGGTGTTTGGTTTGGTTGTTTTGTTTTACGGCATATCAACCTTTTTCGGGTTATTTAATGCCGAATGCGTTCATTTTGGTAAAAGTTTTTATGCTTCAAGTTCTTTATTTCTTCAAGTATTTATTCATGGTGTTTGGTTTGGTTGTTTTATTTTACGGCATGTCAACCCTTTTCAGGTTATCTAATGCCGAATCTGGTCATTTTGGTAAAAGTTTTTATGCTTCAAGTTCTTTATATGTTCAAATATTTATTCATGGTGTTTGGTTTGGTTGTTTTGTTTTACGGCATATCAACTCTTTTCGGGTTATTTAATGCCGAATGCGTTCATTTTGGTAAAAGTTTTTATGGTTCAAGTTCTTTATTTCTTCAAATATTTATTCATGGTGTTTGGTTTGGTTGTTTTGTTTTACGGCATATCAACCCTTTTCAGGTTATCTAATGCCGAATTCGGTCATTCTGGTAAAAGTTTTTATGCTTCAAGTTCTTTATATGTTCAAATATTTATTCATGGTGTTTGGTTTGGTTGTTTTGTTTTACGGCATATCAACCCTTTTCAGGTTATTTAATGCCGAATCCGGTCATTTTGGTGAAAGTTTTTATGCTTCAAGTTCTTTATTTCTTCAAATATTTATTCATGGTGTTTGGTTTGGTTGTTTTGTTTTACGGCATATCAACCCTTTTCGGGTTATTTAATGCTGAATGTGTTCATTTTGGTAAAAGTTTTTATGCTTCAAGTTCTTTATATCTTCATGGTGTTTGGTTTGATTGTTTTTTAGAAGAAAAATGTTGTTTTTGTTTTTTGACTTTGCAAAACATGATTGAGTTTTGCAAAGAGAAAGGAAAAAACAATAACATCAATGTTTAGCCGGTCTCTTCAGACAGCCTGATCTGGTAGCACCGGGTGAGTGGGAGGGAAGGGGATAGGCAAGGTTTCTTTGATGAAACAGTATCCCCCACCCCCCTACTCTATCCGGTCCACAAGAAAATGTCTAGATTAGTTTCTAAGAAAACATTGAAAATGGTTTGAAGTGAAAAAGGTAAGCAAGTAGAAGCTGCTCACCATTATCACAACATTTGAAGGTTTTAGAGTCGTAAAGAAAGCAGACCCCTGTAGTATGTCCGCTGATGAGAATTTATAACAACTGTAAACATAGGAGGGGGAGGAGGAGATGAGGGGATGGGGATGGGGACAAAAAAATAGTGGACTTCAGCCAAATAGCAGAGGAAGATGAAGGAGTCGTTGGCGGAAGTTGGCCATTTCTTGTTGGAAACAAATAAAAGATATTCTTGTTAAACTGTATCGATCTCATTTGGAAAGAATAGAATTGTGTTCTCTTTTGATTGTTTGGATAGCTATTATTCTCACAACGTTTCAGCCGATGTAACCTCCAAACTTCTTCTGTTAAACTGTATCTGTTACATTACCCGTTCTTTCGGGGTAGCCGGTAAGATCCGACAAAAATGACAAAAAACAGAACGTATATGGAAAAACTTTGGTTTTCTTTATTTCCCATCACCGGATGGTTTACGCCGGCTACGCACACACATATAAAAAAAATTTTTTTGACATAATTTTGTCTCATGAAAGTCTTTTTCTTGCTGAGGTCACAGACTTGGTTTCCGATAGAAACTCGTTCATATATACATCCGATTGGAAAGCAATTTGCTCTGCATTGTCTATCCGAGCGTGGACTGAAACAATTGTTCCACAAGCACTTTGATGAAACACAAGTCAAGGGATTCCTTCATAGTACCAACTTGCTTATCGGTCGCATTTTTAGTCAGCGGACACAAAAGCCTAATAGCAAGACGGGCTTGGGTACCATAGCCAATAAAGCTTCATCAGTGCCATAAACATCGGTAAACTCCCATTCTTCCGGTACTTCGATACTCCGATCACCAAGCGCTCTGGCTCTTCACGTTTCTGAAACCGCTGTCTTTCAAGTCTCGCTTGCACTGCAGAACCTTCTCTTTTTTAACAGTTATCAAGTCGCTTTCTTTCTTTCTTTCTCGACGTCCCACCCACAATGGACTCGTCCACGATTCATTTTTGCCACTCTTCATTATCTTACATATCGATCTCATTTGGAAAGAATAGAAGTTTATCCCTTATTTACTTGCATCCCCACGAGGGCAGAGTTAGACTCACGGTCGTTTTTTAAAGTGGGGAAAAAATCTAGCTCCCCAAAAATGGGAACTCTGGGTTTGAACAAAAAAAAAAAAAAAAAAAAATTGCCTCGGTCTAGAAGGATTTCTCCTTCACTAAAAAAAAAAAAAAGACGAAGTGCGGTATCACAAGAGATGCTACACTTTGTCACAAAAGGTCAAAGGTCAAAGATTAGAATTATGTTCTCTTTCGATTGTTCGGACTTTTAAGCCCACAACGCTTCAGCCGATGTAACCTTCTTTGGTTGCAACTTTTCCAACTTGGGAACATTCTAGTCAAACTCTGAAATTTGTACCGAATTTACAAACTGAACCTTTTATTTAATCCATGGGGGTAGATTGTTCTCGTTCTGTCAGCCATGACCGGGTAGAAGTCTTCAGCCATGACCGGGTAGAAAGTGTTAATATCGTAGATGAAAGTGACAATTTTCAAAAAACTCTGAAAAAAATGTTGTATTCATATTAAAATGGTAATTATGTGAAACTTTACTAGCCCCCTCCCCCCCCCCACACACACAGTCAAAGATCGAATCGTCTGTCGGGACTTGGATTCGAAGGAGACTCTCCTTAAAGGGTAGAGCTGATGTGTGCGCCACTTACGTCTTTCCTCTCATCCTGTACCGACTGGCTGTAATACCTATTACCTGTGAATTATTATTTTGTCTTGCATGTGACATTACTTGTATTATGAACATGTAACCGGGATTCTCCCTAGAATCCCGACGATCTGTAATTCGGCTTTCTCGTCAAAACGATTCACCGCGTACGAATTTAGTTACACGCAGAAGTGCCATACGCCCACGCGGTGAAGAGGCGATGATTGCCAAGCCGAATTACAATCTCACTGACCGATACAAAACAGTTCGCTCATGTAACTGCTACAATTTCCAAATCGACAAGATGCACCTGAAGAAGGTCGGAAGTTACATCGGCTGAAACGTTGTGAGAATAAGAACTAATATGAGAATTGTAGCGGAGAGCAGGAGAGGCAGCCGACTGCTGTGGACCAAGACGCTTGTCGTGGTGGGTTCTGGTTGTATCTGAACAAACAAAACTATGATACGCGTGATAATGTATATATAAAAAAAAAAATAGCGATATTTCTGACAAAGGGGGAAGAATTGCTGTTTTCTAGGTCGGAATCTATCCACCTAACACTTATCGTTGGCTAGTTTTTGACCTTGAAGTAGTTTTTTTTTTAGCTCCTTGCATCAAGTAGCTTCATGCCTTGTCTGGAGCGATTTCCATAAAATATAATTAAAATAATTAATTGTCACTGAAAAGAACTATCCTTTATCTTTAAACTGAATTTCCATGAACAGAATTTCTTTCCAAGAATTTCCCATTTGTAGAACACGTTACCATGGGACTGATTCTCTGCAGTCTACAACATATTCGCCTACAAATCTCATGTCAAAAAAATATGCCATAAACCATACGCATAAGTAATCAAATTTTGTTCATTCAATTTATCATTTTCAATCCTCTCATAATATTCTTCATCAATCAACTAACAATCTGTCCATCTCGTTAACCCTTATCCGTGAGTGGCTTTTGGCCTTGATACTCATGATAATGTATATATATATAAAAAAAAATGTTTTTTGCATGTTTTAAAAAAAGATGCTTATGTTTTTTTTTCTTTTTTTTTTTTTTTTTCAGTTCCCCCGAAAAAACGAAATCCAATTCGTTTCCCCCTCCTTCTAAATCAACAGGATCAGCTTTTAAGGATGGAAGCATTTTTGAAAAGTCCAAGAATTTACGGAAAACGAATCAACGGAAAACGCCTTCAAGTTTTTAAACTTCTGTAATCATTTTTTTTAACGAAACAAATAAATGATTTTCTTCCGAAGATGTCTTTTTTTATTTATGAGCCTTCTCACCTAAGATCAGAGTGTAGTATCTGTTCCTAGACCGGTACCATCTTGGCCTTCGGTCCTGTGCAGTTCTAGGAGGTGCATCTTCCCAGGCTTTGCCTTCTCATCCTTTGAGAGGGGGTTTAGTTTATTGCTAGCCGCCTGGGGCGCCCCTACGAGGGAATGCCGACGCGGCTGCCCAGGAAATTTTTGTTCGGCCAGAGGGCACTTGTATAGATGCGGTACACGAGCCGAAATTTATTTTAGAAGAGTTCCAATGCTGAAAAAAAAAGAGAGTTATCTGCCCCTTACACCATTGGAACTCTTCTAAAATAAATTTCGACCGTGTACCCGATCTATACAAGTGCCGGCCAGAGTGCTCTTCTTCCTCTAGGGCGCTGGCTTTACAATCCCACTTTCCCGACCTTGTGTCAATCTTACCGAGGGAGGTAAACACACACACAAAAAAAAGAAAAACAAAAGCCGAGTGAAAAAACAGGTATGTTAGCTAGTAAGCATTTCAACCAAGGACAGAAACTGAAACTCTCGCTGGAAGATTAAGTTTAGTATCAGGAACAAAAGCGGACCTAACACCGTTTGCTGCTGACTTTGAGTCAGATACCTTTCTGGTTTGCCGGGCCGATCAGATAAAGGCCGAGAGGTTGGCATGCCACTCCTGACAGCTGAAAGAATGTCCCATGGTCTTGACAAGTGGCAGAATGTTGTTTTCAAGTATGTGGTGAAGCTCTTTGGTAAGACATTGCCAAGGCTGCTGCAAAGAAGGATGGCTCTCTCTACCGTGCTAGTGGACTCCTTACACCTGACATTATCCTCTACAAAGCCACCATCCGCCCATGCATGGAGTATTGTTGCCACATCTGGGCTGGTGCATCATCTACTAGTCTCTCCCTCCTTGACAAGGTCCAAAAAAGAGTCGCCAACCTAATAGGTCCCTCACTGTCAACCAAGCTCCAGTCCCTGTCCCATCGCCGCAATGTAGCATCCTTGTGCTTGTTTTAAAAATACTTCAATGGATTATGCTCCGATGAATTGGCTGCTCTGGTGCCCCCCTCGACGTAAATTCACTAGACCAACTCGACAATCGACTAAATCCCATCCATTCACTGTGGAGGTCCCCAGATGCCGGAGAGCTTTCCACTCAAATAGCTTCTTTCCTCGTGCTGCTGGCCACTGGAACTCCCTCCCTGCCCCCTGTTTCCCCGACAGTACTGGCATGCAGAAATTTAAAATTAATGTAAACAGACATCTCGCTGCGCAGATCCCAATTTAGGTTGACCCCCCCCCCCCCGAACCTTCTCCCCTTTTTTTTCTTCTTAGTAGCGCCTTACGTCTACAGAGGCGGCCTGCCTTGTTTGGGGTGAACTACGGTAAAAAAAATATATATTTTAAATGCAAATAAGGCTAGTCGAGAGACAGGTATGTTAGCTAGTAAGCATTTCAGCCAAGGGCAGATAACTCTATCGTCCTTGTCGTCAGAACGAGACTCTTCTGTTTCGACTGTAACCTTTCAGCCATTTTCCCTTCGTTTCTTGTCTTTAGCTCACGTCGTCCTTCAAGGTAAGTTTTTCTCACGTATTCAAATCGCAATTTATTACCTACGTTCGTCAATTCGATCTAAAAACCTCCAAATATTATTTTAGAAATCTTTTCGAAGCTTTCATTTTTATTCTGTTATCAATTAAAACCTTCTTTTTCGAATCTTTTTAGAGATCGTCTCAAACAAACAAGGTCACTTTTTTTTTCTTACGTGACTTTTTTTGAGATTCGAATTAAAATTTAGTTTCATTTTCTTTTTTTTAATTATTATTATCAAAAAAATATAATTATTGACATGAAAAAAAAAATTAAATTCTTATGAATAAGTTATTTTTAACTTATTCATATCTAAAAAAAAAAAACGTTTAAAAATAATGAATTTTTAATATTTTGTTCAATTGTACTATAGAGGCCGTTGAAATATCTCAACCGTTTTTTTTTTGTTTTCGCTCAAATTTTGAATTAAAATTTAATTTTTATTTTTATTTTTTGTATTTATGTAAAATTTTGGTGCTTTTTTTTACATAAGGTTTAGGGTCAAAGTTTGCGTGGGTCCTAATGTAAAAAAGTACCAAACATTTTAATTTACTTTTTTATTTAAAGTCTAGAAAATCGATTTTTAATTCTGTTTTTTTTTTAATCGCTTTTTTTTTCTCTATCTTCCAACGAAAATATTTTTTACTTTAATTTTTTTTATTATTTCACACAAAAAATAAACTTTGACAAAAAAAAAATAATTAACATTTAAAAAGAAAAAAAAAAGTTTAAACAAATTTAAAAGCAAAAAAATAAATAATAGAAAAAAAAAATAAAGATACAAAGTTTTAAATTTAGTTCGGTTCAAATTCTGTAGAAGCGATAAAAAAAAAAGATTAATATTTGATTTTGAAGACTTAAAAAAAAATAGAATTTTATTTGGTTAAATTGTTGTTTCCCAACCAAAATGGCGAACACTGAAACGTCTGCTTTTTTTTTAACCTCAAAAATGAGTAAGTAAACCCAAATAAATTGTTTGGACTAATTTCCCAAACTATTTCCTGTAAGGTAAATTTTGAAATCATTCCCAAACAATTTATTTGGGTTTACTTACTCATTTGTGAGCTAAAAAAATGCAGACGCTTCATTGTCCGCCATTTTGGTTGGGAAACGACTACTTAACCTTTTAATTGATGCTTTAAAATGAAATTACAGACTAAAAATCAATTTTATCCAAAATTTCGATGGCAAAAAAAGTGAAATCTGCGAGATATTCCAACAGTCCCTATAGTACAATTGAATCAAATGATTTTCAAAAGTTTTTAAATAATTTTTCATTTTTTTTTTTTTTTTTTTTTTAATTATTAAATATTTTTAGTTATAAATTTCTGGCTTTTTTGTCAAAATTGTTTGTAAAAAAAAATTAAATATAAAAAAAGTCTTATGTCCGGTTTCGACCAATTTAAACAAAATTTTTTAGGTTTTTATTTTAGAAAAATAAATTGAATTTAATTATAGAATTTGTATTTTAATTGTCAATTTCTTTTTATTGTTTAAGTAGAATATTTTTGTTTTGGATTAGGAGCACAAAGGAACCATAATACTTGACATTTTAATTTTTTTTAATTCATTTCAGCAGATGTTAAAGTTAGCTCGGGTCCTAATCTGAAGAAGTACCGAGCAGATAAACAAAAATGGGATCTTTTTGAGTAAAACAAAAATGAATACTCCATTTTATTTTTTTTCGTATTTCCACCCGGACTTAGGGTTAGTGTTGTTGGGGTTATTGAATGGCTTTTCTTTTTTTCGTACTTGTAAGCAATGGGTACCCAGAGGATTTCGGTTCTTATGAAGTCAGTTCAGAGTATTGACAGAGAATCCCGAGTCAGTCCCGGAAATTGCTGTAGCCGTTTACGATTTGAAACCCGCGAAAAAATGTATTAAAAAAAAAAAAGCAGACGACGCTAAGCATACAAAGAATCAGATTATGGTTTAAAAATTTAGTCCCCCCCCAAAAAGAATTGTGAATAAGCGAGTAAAATGGGTTTTATATTTTTATTTTTAAAAAATATTATTAAATGAGGAACGTTTTAGAGTTAAAATCAATGTATTATTACGTAGTATTTTTTTTTTCGTCAAAAACTGGCAATGGCGGCCATTTTATAGCTGTTCAGACTTCATTCTTGTCGCATATTGACACATCTCAAAACGGATAATAATAATAATAAAAAAAAAAAAATAATAATCAGATTGTTTACTCGATTCCCAATTGAATATTATTTAAATAAAACAACATAAAACCATTTTCGGTGCTTGTACAGAGAAACGCCCGTATTAAATTATCAATACCACACACAAAAGAAACAGTATTATATTATTATTGGTACTGATATCGATCCTGACCCAGTTTTCGTGAGGTTCGACTCGGAAGCGTTCGGCTGTCCTACGCAAACGCCCGAGTGTTGACGAGCCGATTTGTACCAGACGACAATTTTGATACGGTGCTGCGTTCTGTGATTGTAAGTTATATTTTCATGAAATTTTCTAAAAGAAACAACAAAAAACCAAAAAAAAAAGCGAAGTTTCTGTTATCAAATAAATATTTTTTTTTATTTTGATACGTTGCTGCGTCCTATAATTTTTAGTTATAGTTGCAAGAAAATTTTAAAACAACAAAACAAATAAAACAGAGCGAAATTACTGTTATCAATTAAATAGTTTTAACCCCTAAACCCAACAAAAAAAAAACAAGCAAAACATTAAAATCACAGGACGCAGCACCGTATCAAAATTGTCGTCTGGTACAAATCGGCTCGTCAACACTCGGGCGTTTGCGTAGAACAGCCGAACGCTTCCGACAAGAAACTCACGAAAACTGGGTCAAGATCGATATAAGTACCAATTTTTCGTCTAAAACAGGCAATGTCGACATGAAGCATACGAAAACGTGGATTGTGAAGCATGGAATACTGAAACGAACTCTTGTAGTGAATTATAAAAATAATTTATTTAAGAAGTTTCTGGATTTCACAACTTGTGTTATCTCTAGAAAAATATAAATTAAAATTTCTTTCACTTTTTTTTTTTTAAATTATAAAAATAAATGCAGGTTTCGTTTCGTACTTCCATTCCGTTTTTCGTTAGGCCCTACTTCCGGTCTATTCGCGTCATTTTGTAGCATTTTTACACATTTCAAACATATTTTTCTTCCGATTCTATGAGTGATAATAACTAAATTATTTACTCGAAATGGTTCCTCATTTAATATTTAAAAAAACAAAAGAAACAAAACTATTTTTATTGACCATGCATAATTTTTAAAATCTCCCCCCCCCCCACAGCGGTAAGGTGTGACACAAGGTCAGGAAAGTGGGATTTGAAAAGCCAGCGCCGTAAAGGAAGCAGAGCACTCTGGCCTACAAAAAATGCCTGGGCAGCCCCGTCGGCATTCCCTGGGAGGGCGCCTCAGGCAGTAAGCAATAAACTTACTCCTCTCCAAAGAGGGGAAGCAAAGCCTGGGAGGGTGGACCTTCTAGAACTGCACAGGACAATACCTCAGACCGGCGGAATCAAGGTCCGAAGGCCAACAGAGTGTAGCATCCATCGAAACAGATACTACACTTTGATGTAGGGGACGCCAACCTATATGATTGCCCCAGAAATAAAGTAGAAAAAATTTCGTCAAAATAAATAAAATAACAAAGAAATAAAAAATGGCTTTCAAATCGTAAACTAATTTGTAAAAAATGGGAGTGGCCGTACGTACGACGCGAGATCAAAACAAAACTAAATGTCGGCCATTTTGGAAATATAAAAAAGTGGTTACCCGTTCTGTTCTACGTTATGTGATCAAGAATTTGGTGATCATTTGGCGCTTTTGTATTTTACGCCCCCCCCCCCAAAAAAAAACATAATTCTTATTTGATTAACGATAACTCGATTCGATAACGATGCGTACAATGTCTCGCACTGTCTGCCCAGCTCCAACATCTGCCGCCTCACCGCAGTTTTGCCTCTTTCTACTTTACAAGTACTTCCACGGAACGTGCTGATTCTGCGAAAAGTGTTTATCTACAAATTTACGGATTATTTGACAAAATCCACTTATTTTTTTCAATGTCATCCCCAGACTTAGGGTTAGTGGGGAGTATTTCAGCATTTTTTGGCGAAGTTCCATTATAGTTAACAACGAAAAAAGGGGGTAAAAAGAAAAATTAAACAAATAACTGTTACCAAAGGCAATAGAAGTTACTGCATATTTTTTTTTTTTTTGTCTTTTCAAAGTGTTTTTTTATTTCAATATAAAATTCCGTTTAAATCTGATCTTGTTAGTCATAATCCAAAATGGTGGTCACAGGCTTTCCGGAAATCACCGAAGTTTTTCGTCTTTTTTGGGGTGAAAAAAAACAAAACAAATCTAAACAAAATAACTGTTCCAAACGCAATAAAATTTACTTTTCTACCGAATTGAAAGGAGAAAATGACGATAAAAAATAAGTAATTAAACTTATGTTTTTTAAATTTTTTTAGTGTGTTTAAAAAAAAATCGCTTGGTAAATTTATAGAAGTGCACCCCTCGTATTTCGCCCCCTAAAAAAAAAACGTTTCTACTTTTTGGGGTAAATTACATGTAAACAGCCTCAACAAACATCCACTATGAAAAAAAATTATTAAAATTTTTATTATTTTAGATTTTAGGAGGGGGGGGATCACTTTCCTATATAAGTTATACGTAAAGTGAGCCTCCATTTCTTGGCCACTTAGAATCGCACCCTAGCGAACACGTGTTGAAAGAAATATTCAGAAAAAAGTTATTTTAGATTTTATTTGAGGCGGAGGTGCGATTCTAAGTCGCCAACGACAACAAATTCCAAAATAATAAATCTTTAGTTTCCACACTTTAAAAGTATACAGGTCGGTAGAGAATTTAATTCTACTGCGTTTTCTATAAATTATTTGTTGTTTTATTTTTTTTGTTCACAATTTCTTGACTGTTAACTATTCTGCACTTTTTACTGATGTTTCTGAATGTTTTCCTCATCTCTGTTGTTGCCATTTTCACAACGTAACTGCAGTCGTGTAACGTGATGGGGCAGTCATAAGTTTTACTGACGAAGAATAGAAGACTCGAAGCCATGAAATCGTGGGGAAAGTTCAAAGGTCACGGCATTCCAGCAAATAGAAGTCGGGGAGCTTCCGCCATTGTTCATTGGCAGAGTGTCACCATTTCCGACCAAGAGAAGAGTTTATCAAGCATGTGTACATAGTGTGAGGGTTGAGGATATGCGTTGCATGGAGAGAAATTATATATGAGAATTATGTGATGGATGTGGAATCTGATTCTTAAAGACATGTTTAGATCTGATGACCTCAGAGGAAAATTAAATCTGGACAGTATAGAGAGATGTGTGCAGAACAGGGGGACTTCAATAAAAAAGATGAGAGTTCTTGGGTTAGTAGATGTAGAACAGTTGAGGTAGCAGCTTCATTTAACATGGAAAGGCAAAGGAAAACATGGGAGGAAGTGATAATGATGGACTTGAAAGAAAGAGGGATAATTAAAAACCTGGTCAGAGATAGGTTAGTTTAGAAGTTAATTTTTTTTTTTAAGTCGTCCAACACATGCCAGCATTTAAAATGGACGTTTAACTGAATATGATGAGGATGATGAGGTCCAATCCTTCTGTTAAAGATGTTTTTGTTTTTTTAAGAATTTTAAATGACGTCAATCGACAGATGAAGGGACAGAATAGTTTTAATGAAATTTCGAAGTGTAACAACGCAAAAAAAAAAAAATCCAGATTCTGGCCAGAAATATCGTTGGGTAAACAATGAAGAATTGGGATGAAAGATAGGAGTGTTTGATGGCGAGCAATCGACGTAGATAAATAGACAGAGAGAAAGGGAACAGAGAGAAGACATTTTGAGAGATGAACGAATTTGCACAACCAGTCACGCATAACATCGTTTGTCGCAGCATACGCGCACACGCTATCAGCATTATCTCTGTCAACCGCAACTTGTTTGTGTTTCTTGATCATCGATAACAAAAGGAAAATCTTTAAAACCAACGAAAATAATTGTCCGTGTTTTCTTTTGTGTCTTGTGTGTGACTAACGAGAAACTACAACACAGCAAGCCGAACTAATTGGGGATCTTAAAATATCTTTTAATATGCGATTCACCCTAACCATTAGGGTTAATGGGAGATCACATATTGGAATGTTAACAACTCGGTAGATCATATGTTGGAAGCGGACCAACAAATGAAGAATTGGGATGAAAGATAGGAGTGTTTGATGTTGATAAAGAGGAATAGGGAACATGTTGAGAGGTGAACGAATGTAAGCAACAAAATCGGGGTGGAGGGTGATTGGACCATCTCATTATTTAAAAATGGGGGTGGAGGGTGATTGGACCATCTCATTATTTGAAATGGGGGTGGAGGGTGATTGGACCATCTCATTATTTGAAATGGGTGTGGAGGGTGATTGGAGCATCTCATTATTTGAAATGGGGGTGGAGGGTGATTGGACCATCTCATTATTTAAAAATGGGGGTGGAGGGTGATTGGACCATCTCATTATTTAAAATGGGGGTGAAAGGTGATAACATACATATGAACGAAGATAGAAGCGTATTATGATACTGTCCTCCAAACTAATTGTGCATCACGTTCCAGTTTAGATGAGTGAATTTGTTTTGTTTTTTTAGTTTTAATTCCGTGTCGTCTTCTGTTTTTTGTTGCAGTAAAAAATCTTCCGCGATGGCTGACGAAGAAGTTGTTGCTTTGAAAACCGTGCAATTTGATGCTCGTTTTCCGAATCAAAACCAAACAAGGTTTGTTCTTTTTTTGTTTTTTTTTAATAAATAAATATTTTTTTCTTATTTATTTATTTATTTTTTTTTTTTAATAAATATTTTTTGCTTTATTTTTTGTTTTATGATAAATAAATATTTTTTTCTTTATTTATTTTTATTTTTTTAATAAATATTTTTTTCTTTTATTTATTTTTATTTTTTTAATAAATATTTTTTCTTTCTTTATTTATTTTTATTTTTTTAATAAATATTTTTTTCTTTCTTTATTTATTTTTATTTTTTTTAATAAATATTTTTTTCTTAATTTATTTTTTTTAATAAATATTTTTTCTTTTAATAAATATTTTTTTCGTTATTTATTTTTTATTTTATTTTTTTTAATAAATATTTTTTTCTTTATTTATTTATTTTTATTTTATTTTTTAATAAATATTTTCTTTCTTTATTTTTATTTTTTTAATAAATATTTTTCTTTTCTTTTTATTTTTTAATAAATATTTTTTTCATTCTTTATTTATTTATTTTTATTAATAAATTTTTTTCTTTATTTCTTTATTTATTTTAATTTAATTTTTAATAAATATTTTTTTCTTTATTTTTTGTTTTATATTTATTGTTTTAGGTTCTTGTTCAGATTGATGCCCAAGTGAAATATGACAGTTAAAAATAAAATAACAAAAACTTCTGAATATACTTAGTTATCGGTCAAAAGCGTCTGTACAACAAAATTTGCGGGAAAATATCGAGTAGAATTTTAGTAATAAATGAAATGAATTTATTATTCGAGAGTCAACGAACTCCGAACGACAAGATCGCATGGAGTCTTCATATTAGAAGAAGGGAGATAATTTTTTACGACGCGCGTTTTGTTGATTCCGAATATTAAAATTAATTTCATTTTTATTACAATTCTACTAGTTTTATTGTTTTGTTTTTTGAAAATTAAATTTTGAAAATTAAATTTAAATATCAATGTAACCTTTGTTTATTATATTATTAATTGTGTGATCTGACCGGTTGCCGGGGAGTGTCACTTAGTGTGTGTGAGCCTTAAATGCGTCTTTGGAAAGGCTGTTACGTCTTAGGCACGGCACAACACTAGCTCTCGATCATTACATGTCCATTAAGGGTTCATACCTCGGCTTGGGTATTTCGTCGGCTTTCTGGCTGTTTGGCTGGCGTCATTAATTCTCTCCAGAGAATTAATCATCTGCTGGCTCGAACCATCGGCCGTGCTGCAATAAATCGAACCATCGGCCGTGCTGCAATAAATCGAACCATCGGCCGTGCTGCAATAAATCGAACCATCGGCCGTGCTGCAATAAATTGAACCATCGGCCGTGCTGCAATAAATTGAACCATCGGCCGTGCTGCAATCGAAGACTTTTTGTAATAAGGGAACAAACCATTTTACTTTTTATATAAAAATATAATTTATTATATTTCGAAAAGGAACATAATTAAAACTGAAAAATGGGATAGTCGTGTGCGCACGACTGCCTTCACGCTTGTCCAAAAGCCGACACTATTTCGCTTGTCATGAACCAAGAGAGGGAGAAAGAGAGGGAGAAAGAGACACGCACAAAGTATTGCCACAACATTGTCAGTGTTTAGAGTTTTCAACAGACCTTGGGTGACAGCCGATCTGACCCTTCTTGAACGTGTATGTGTGTTTGTTTGTAAGTTCATTGCAGTGGCTGTTATCGTCCCACACGTTGTGCCGGTCTAAACAATTTGTTCGATCTCGTCTCGGTGCTGCAACAAAAAACTCTCATGTCAAGTACAAACAATAAGTTCAGTTTATCAACAAATAACAGATTTATTTGCTTGATAAGAAATGATACTCGTGTTCCCAACTTGAATGGCAAAGTTGCAAACGAGATCTCTCTATCCCGGCGAAACGGAAACAAGTCCCACACAGTCTTTTGGCTAAGAGCCCCAATGGGCCCATCCTGCTTGGCAGGCACCCCAGCTTCAACTGGTCGCCCGCCTTTTCAGCAAACCTCTTAACTTCCTATCATGCTCGGTGGGCTGGCTCTCGTCCCTCTCATCTCCTTCTTCCTGTTGACCAGGTCTTTTCACGAGGCATCGGCGGGTAACCCAAACACTTACCTCAAGTTGAATGAAATCTTGAGTGGCTAACTTGTCAGGGGGCCTTATCATGGAGACAATCTAAAAATCACTTTTGTGTTTCAACATCGTTGTCTGTTTTTTTTACGAGATACTTAATTCACCTCAAAAGGAAACAAACTTCTGGGATGGCCCAAATTTATTTTCTGTGCCCCCCCCCCTCTTCCGTCTAACACTTGCAACGTCCGCCATTAATATGCATCGCTAAAAAAAATGCAGCCTACTGCCTATGTTTTCCATTTTTTTCTTCCCTTTTCCTGGGTATGGCCATAAATGCATCTGCTGGTGAGGCCCCAGTTTGGGGGATTTGGGGAGTCATGCTTTTGTTCTAAGTGGTAGTACCTGCTAAGATCAAATCTAGAGGTTAAATAGAATGTGCCCAGTCCATGGCATTAAACTACCTTGAACACCCTTGGCAAGGTATTTGCCAAGGTCGGTCTGACCCAAATAGCAATGCATCTGACATTGATACATAAGTCGGTCTAGCCCATTTTTATGTTTCTCCCTTCCCCATGTGTTATTGGCAGCAATATGTTTGATTTCGCTTCAGTTTCTTTCTGAAAATACTTACTCCATCCAGGTAAAATATTTAAGTCTCTAGCGATCATTTTACTGAATCATATGAAATATATATTTATTATTTCATTTATACACGCATAATGTACATAATATATTATATCTCCTTATAATAACGTTTCAGTATTTATTTCAACAGTGCTCAATACGTGAGTAGAGCTAGGTAGTAAGTTATGAAAATATATTTATGGCAATTACGCTACAGAGGCGTCCACGTTTCATCCTTGTAAAGAATCGTCAGGCTGCCGTAAATATATTTTAATAACTTACACACATATACATATATATTATATATATATATATGGGAAGAGAAGGATGAAGGTAATCCGACGTGATGGTAAAATGAAAAAGGAAAACCAAAAACTGGATGTTTTTTATGTGTACATCAACGTTTCGTCTTTATTTATAAGACTTCATCAGGATGATGGTATAGAGAAAAGATATCATGCAAGTACAAATACATGTAGGGTAGACATGTTGGGAGGAAAAATAAAATAAAATGAAAAATAATGGCAACGTCTTGGTGGACGTCCATACTTGTTAGAGAATAAAAATGAGTGACGAAAATGAGTGGGAAAAAGGGGGAAGGATGGAGGGAGCAAGGACTACTGTGGCTGGCGGTAATCCTAACCCTAACCCAAGACGTTGCCATTATTTTTCATTTTATTTTATTTTTCCTCCCAACATGTCTACCCTACATGTATTTGTACTTGCATGATATCTTTTCTCTATACCATCATCCTGATGAAGTCTTATAAATAAAGACGAAACGTTGATGTACACATAAAAAACATCCAGTTTTTGGTTTTCCTTTTTCATTTTACCATCACGTCGGATTACCTTCATCCTTCTCTTCCCATATATATATATAATATATATATATATATGTGTGTAAGTTATTAAAATATATTTACGGCAGCCTGACGATTCTTTACACGGATGAAACGTGGACGCCTCTGTAGCGTAATTGCCATAAATATATTTTCATAACTTACACACACACACACATATATATATACACACACACATATATATATATATACACACACACATATATATATATACACACACACATATATATATATATATACACACACACACACATATATATATATATATACACACATATATACACACCCACATATATATATATATACACACACACACACACATATATATATATATATACACACACATATATACACACCCACATATATACACACACATATATACATTATATATATATATATATATATATATATATATATATATATATAGTGTTATAATGGAATAATTCCAGGAAGAAATCCGGGTAAGAGAGCTCAATGTGGTAAACAGAGCAATAATAACGTAAAATATAATAACACGAAATTACATGATTGTCGATGCAATAATTTATTTCAACCTTGCGGTTTTATTCAAGCATCCAACTTAACAATTACATTTTTGATACTGATAGAAAATTGAATTCATCCTCGGCACTTCAAACACAATCAGAGGGAGTGGTGGTAGCAGCCGGTTTGAACACCCAACATAGAGCGAGTAGAAATTAACATCTTATATTTAACTAAATTAATCTAAGGAGATCTTATGGTTTTTTTTGTTTATTTTTATTAAATAATAACGTCTGGGTTAAGCGCACATATTCTTCATATCCGACCTGGTGACATACGCCTCCATACATACGCACACATATACCTATTCTTAACATCACACACACACAATTTTTGGCTAGCCCGAAATTCAGCTTACCAAGGCCAACGAGATTTTTTACCCGGCAAACGAAACGAGAAAGTCTAGTGTCATCGGCTGGTTGACACTTCTCGTGCCCTAATTTCATCTAGATTCGCGCGTCAAAATTAATTTGAAAATTAAGAATACTCTGATTTTCACAAATTCATCTTACATTAGTTTATAATCTATGGAAGCCTATAATTAATTCTAATCTAATATTGTCTAGTGATAATATTATACACTTAATTTAATTCGCTATCTTATTTTAAGTAAATAACATCTGCATACATCCCTATATACATACACATCCATCTCTACACGCACACACATGTATACATACATATACACACACATACATATATACTTACATCTACACACACATATATACACACATACACACATATACATATATATATATATATACACATACATACACACGCACCCACACATACATACATATATACCCCCGTACCTACTACCTTGAATTAAAATTTTTTTAAGACATCGAAGATAAATGTGTTTCGTCTTTAAGTATTCATTAAAGAACATCCCTACTAAATGAATGCCTACCTACACACACACAAACATATGCACATACACACACATACACACGTATACCTATACACACCTATATACGCACATGCACACATAGCCACAGATGTGCAAAATAGAGATACATATATATGTATACATAGACATACACAAATGCACACCGTACACATACCTATATACCTACTCAGTTATACGCATACGTATACACATACCTATACTCATATACTCGCACATGCCCATACATGCACACATACACCTGCACCCATGTATACACATATATACCCATATACACATATATATATATACAAAATAATATATACGGCCTGGAAAGTTTTAAATTGCATATACATACCCATAAGTAAAATAATACATACGGCCTGGAAGGTTTTAATAACCGGGGTAAGAGTTTAATTAAACATACGCACACATTGATAAGGCAAATATGCAGTACATACATACACACACACACATACACACACCCACATACATGCTAGCACATACACAGACACAAGCATGCATGTACACATATATATACATACAAAAACAAATGTACTTATATATACGTTCCTAATTTTTATCATACATACATATACACTAATGCCCGCATACACGCGCATCCGCACGCGCATGCATACATAGCAAATATAATGCTATCATATTTCAAATAAGTACACTGAATACACGAATATCTTAAGGTACCCTCGTATATGCATACATCCGAAAAACAACTATAACTAATGTCACCAAGTCAGTAATTATATGTTCATAACAGATATTAATGTAAATATTTATGGGGGTTTACCGTAACTGATCTATTTG
Source organism: Sepiola atlantica (assembly GCA_963556195.1). Lineage (NCBI taxonomy): Eukaryota > Metazoa > Mollusca > Cephalopoda > Sepiida > Sepiolidae > Sepiola > Sepiola atlantica. Next base: position 3,257,258 of record OY744554.1, on the reverse strand, counting down.
GTATCTAACTGTTACAGAGATGCAATTTATGTTTAGAGGAGAAAATAAGAATCCTAAAATACGACCGCAATAATCTTTTGAACAAACGTGATGAATTGATGGCGAAATGCAGACATAAATGCAAATTTAAAATTACCAATATCTAACAATCTGATAGACCTCTAGACTTGTAACAGTTAGATACCAAATAGATCAGTTACGGTAAACCCCCATAAATATTTACATTAATATCTGTTATGAACATATAATTACTGACTTGGTGACATTAGTTATAGTTGTTTTTCGGATGTATGCATATACGAGGGTACCTTAAGATATTCGTGTATTCAGTGTACTTATTTGAAATATGATAGCATTATATTTGCTATGTATGCATGCGCGTGCGGATGCGCGTGTATGCGGGCATTAGTGTATATGTATGTATGATAAAAATTAGGAACGTATATATAAGTACATTTGTTTTTGTATGTATATATATGTGTACATGCATGCTTGTGTCTGTGTATGTGCTAGCATGTATGTGGGTGTGTGTATGTGTGTGTGTGTATGTATGTACTGCATATTTGCCTTATCAATGTGTGCGTATGTTTAATTAAACTCTTACCCCGGTTATTAAAACCTTCCAGGCCGTATGTATTATTTTACTTATGGGTATGTATATGCAATTTAAAACTTTCCAGGCCGTATATATTATTTTGTATATATATATATGTGTATATGGGTATATATGTGTATACATGGGTGCAGGTGTATGTGTGCATGTATGGGCATGTGCGAGTATATGAGTATAGGTATGTGTATACGTATGCGTATAACTGAGTAGGTATATAGGTATGTGTACGGTGTGCATTTGTGTATGTCTATGTATACATATATATGTATCTCTATTTTGCACATCTGTGGCTATGTGTGCATGTGCGTATATAGGTGTGTATAGGTATACGTGTGTATGTGTGTGTATGTGCATATGTTTGTGTGTGTGTAGGTAGGCATTCATTTAGTAGGGATGTTCTTTAATGAATACTTAAAGACGAAACACATTTATCTTCGATGTCTTAAAAAAATTTTAATTCAAGGTAGTAGGTACGGGGGTATATATGTATGTATGTGTGGGTGCGTGTGTATGTATGTGTATATATATATATATGTATATGTGTGTATGTGTGTATATATGTGTGTGTAGATGTAAGTATATATGTATGTGTGTGTATATGTATGTATACATGTGTGTGCGTGTAGAGATGGATGTGTATGTATATAGGGATGTATGCAGATGTTATTTACTTAAAATAAGATAGCGAATTAAATTAAGTGTATAATATTATCACTAGACAATATTAGATTAGAATTAATTATAGGCTTCCATAGATTATAAACTAATGTAAGATGAATTTGTGAAAATCAGAGTATTCTTAATTTTCAAATTAATTTTGACGCGCGAATCTAGATGAAATTAGGGCACGAGAAGTGTCAACCAGCCGATGACACTAGACTTTCTCGTTTCGTTTGCCGGGTAAAAAATCTCGTTGGCCTTGGTAAGCTGAATTTCGGGCTAGCCAAAAATTGTGTGTGTGTGATGTTAAGAATAGGTATATGTGTGCGTATGTATGGAGGCGTATGTCACCAGGTCGGATATGAAGAATATGTGCGCTTAACCCAGACGTTATTATTTAATAAAAATAAACAAAAAAAACCATAAGATCTCCTTAGATTAATTTAGTTAAATATAAGATGTTAATTTCTACTCGCTCTATGTTGGGTGTTCAAACCGGCTGCTACCACCACTCCCTCTGATTGTGTTTGAAGTGCCGAGGATGAATTCAATTTTCTATCAGTATCAAAAATGTAATTGTTAAGTTGGATGCTTGAATAAAACCGCAAGGTTGAAATAAATTATTGCATCGACAATCATGTAATTTCGTGTTATTATATTTTACGTTATATATATATATATATATATATATAATTAGTATTTCTGCAATTTGTGTTTTACTCGCTTAAATTGTGAATTATTTTCTATTTTTGCAGGAATTGTTGGCAAAACTATGTCGACTACCACCGATGCCATAAAGTGAAGGGTGAGGATTATGAATCCTGCGATTATTTCAAGAGAATCTACAAATCGATCTGCCCAAATTCCTGGGTACGTCAACAACTCTCTCTTAATGCTGTATTTGTATATTTATGCTTTTATTTCCACTTCTAATACAACGAGCAGATTCTCTGTCTGTCTGTCTGTCTGTCTGTCTGTCCGTCAGCGAAGATTTTTGTAAACGTAAGGGAGGGGGGTGGGGGTGGTAAATACTATTTAATTGATTTCAAAAGTCAGAAATATAAACATATACATTAGGACACATCTTAACAACTAAATAAATAATTTCGACGTCGTGATTTGAACTCGCAACCTTAACGTCATATGCTAATTAGGATGAATTTGTCCGACGCCCTACCATCTGAGCAAACGTGACAAGTTAAAAGAACAATTTTGATTTAACTACTTACGCAAGAAAAATTATTTTTTTCCTTTTTTTTTACTTAGCAATGAATCATCTTAAAATGAGGCTACGTATCAAAACTGGTTCTTCGTTATTGTGTGGGATCTGCGTTTGCGCTCGATTTTTTTTTTAGGGGGGAGCAGGAAGGGGGGAATCCCCTCATTTTTTTTTTTTCTTTTTAAATAAAAAATATTGGAAGAAAATTTTTTTTTCTTTTCTTTTAATTAAAAATATTTTTGGTCCGAAACAAAGAAAAATAATGTTTCACCACCCAAGAACGTGGCAGCCTAGCAAAAATAGACATCGTTAGGGAGTCTATTTTTGCTAGTCAACTCATAATATAAGATTCATTTTCTGTGTGTCTGTCACAATTTTTCAAAGAACTATCTGAACCTTTAGAAATGAAAAATATTACACAAAATGATGTTTTCAATACTAATTATCTTGTTCCTAACCTATAAAAGCGGTTTTGCGTCTGTCAGACTTTTTTCCTCGATTTAATCGATCGACTAATTCCGATTTTGACAACTAAACCTTACTTTGTAAATGCTTTAGATTAAATTAAATTTGGCTCCAATTCATGAGTAGCATACAAAGATTCGGAAGGTCGTTGCTTTTGATGTAAGCGTGACACACAAAATAACACACACGCTATCGTATTAATATGTGTCTTCCCGCTCGTCCCCTCCCTACCCCTCCCCCCCTTCGATGAAGAAAAAAATCTTAGAGGTTGGTTGGGATTGAACTATAAACCAGTCGGGCCGATGTCAAAATCCTACGTCGCTAACTGTTGCGCCGAAAGGAAATACTTGCAAATATTACGAAAATTAGGTGACTTGAATGCTTTTCCAAATCAAGGTGCGGCATGCTTACATCAAGGCCCAAAGGCCACTCGAGGTTAAAGAGTGGTGGATGGTGAGACAAATAGATTTGAGCTCAATCGAGCACCCGCCATGAAAATAACGGTAGAGCAGAGAAAGACTAGCAACATCTCTTCTGTGAGAGAGTGACTGTAGAGAAGAGAAGAGGACATCCCCACGAGATTTCAAAGTCGGTTTTGTACTCTGTCAAGGCAAGTAAAGGGAGCTCTTTGCGGTACCTCCCCATATGTGGGAGCAGTAGTATCTCCCTATCTAGGTAGAGGATGGTATTTCTGGAGTGGTGGAATGATGCAACCATTTTTCCAGTGGTCTTAGCAACAGATTTGATGTAAGTCTTCCATTTCAAGTCTGAAAAGAAGGTCAGTCCTGGGAGCTTATCAAAGCAGTGGACTCCCTCAAGGGGAGAGCCGTTCATTTCAACTGGGACAAAGTAGGGATCAAAGCGTTGGTGGTGAAAGGAGAGGAGAGAGTCCCCTTTTCTGTAGGGGAATAATGTCTCCTACTTCCTCTTTGTATCAATACAAAACAATGAAATCTACATCCAGATTATATATTTTAGCCATTTAAAATTTATCCAAAATACATTTGTGTTCATCAAACATCGTTTTATGTACGGCCAGACTTGATGGCGAAACAGAAATATCAACGGTTACTTGCTTAAGACGCTTATAAGTAATTGACACGTCCACAGAATCAACAGTTAAAATATTTGTCGAAATAAATTAAATTGCAAAGAATTTATACTGTTTTTCATGTTATTTGGAGATGGGATTTTTTAAAGTTTTATGTCTTTAAAAAAAAAAAATTAGTTTTTAATTTCTTGTATTTCAAAAAAAAAACAATTTTATATAAAAGATGGTCTGGTATAAAATGATATTGGAAACTTAATTTTCTGTCTCTTAGCCGGTGTTTCCTGGGATTTAATGAATTTGGTTGCATGTTGTTATTTTATTTTTTTAAGGAAATAACATGTTAATTTTAATGGACACAAATCTTATATTCAATTCAAAATGAGTTATTCCCCTTGCTGAATTTTATTTTTGAAAATATTTCATATCAGATGGTCTGGGCTGGACTAAAATTAAAAAAATATATATAGTGAAGTACGTTTATATTGCCAATAACATGGTACAACAATAACAAATTAAAAATTGGCTAGTCAAAGTTTGATTTGTCAGTTTAAATTCTATTCAGGTCTGACCTTAAATCTGACAAAATAACTTCCTATGTTAGATTTAAAAAAAAAAAAAGAAAAGAAAGTCCCAAATAAGTGTATAATTTTTGGGGGAAAAAATTAAAAAGTCAAATTATTGAAATATTTTTTTATATTTTTCAGGTTGAGAAATGGGATACACAAATGGAAGAAGGGATTTTTGCAGCCAAAATTTAATAAGCGTAGAATTTAGATTGAATTTTTTTTTAATGTTTTTTTTTTGTGAGTATCAAACATTGTTAGGAAAAAAAATGGCTGGTTTTAAACAATAAAACTTGTTTAATAAAAATATTCATTAAAAAAATGGCTCCTTTTTCTTTGTTTTTTTTTTTTTTAATTGCATTCCAGAACTAATTCTAAAAGAAAAAAAAAAAAATGGACGAAAAATGTTTGTTTAAAAAAAAAAAAAAAAATCGACAGTTTCCGTTCGTCTAAGAACATCATCAAAAGCCAAATTGAAGTTGTGAGTTGAACAAAATGTGTCGGCAGTCCCCCCCCCCTTTTTTTTTCTTCACTGTTTTATTTTGCCTTTCCGATATTTATTTTGCCTTTCCGATATTCATATAAAATCGGATGTGAGACATCCGCCTTTTTAGCAGAATTCAGAAAAGGCTGCCAGAACGCTACAACTCTACATCCTATTTTTTTTCTCCTCATTTGATTCGATTTTTATTTCTCCTCCTGTTTTGCCTCATGCCATACTTGAAACGGTTCACAATGTGGGTAGTAGTAGTAGTAGGAGGTCGTAGATTTTGTTTCATCACATATACGCACCTGGAGGCTTTCTCTTGCTAACGGCCATGTTTTGTTTGTTTCTTCAAAATAAACTTTGAACGTTCCTTTTACAGAAAAAGCTAATTTTAATGTCATTTAACAAATTTAGAAGCAAGAATTAAGTTAAACTGTGACGAAGCGGAACACTCACCGGCAGGAAAAAGGATGAGGTGCTTCGCGGTTTATAGAACGTTCCATAGAACGCTCACTTTTCAAACTTTTATCGGCTGATCTGCCGTAGCACATTTCTCGGCGTTCTAACTACTGAGCGCTTCCTCAAATTTATTTTTCAGACTTTGGTACTTGTTGCTGTATTTTATCTTTTTCTTCAATCCCCCGTCACGATGAAACTTTCTAATAAAGGTGAAACGTAGATGGATATTTAATTAATATTTTGGTTTTCCTTATTTCGTTTTCCATTACGGCGGAACATTTTTCCATTCTCACTCACAACATAATTTTGCACCTCAATAAAACAGAACTTTACTGCACGGATTGTGTGGACAAGATTACTATCGAGGAAAAGATGTTTTTGCGATTTTATTTTCATCAAACTTTCGTCAGTTTGTCTTCACTGCAGATTTCTAAAAAAAAAAACTTTGACATTTTAGGTGAAATTTAGCCAATTTTTTTGTAAAAATCTGATGACCTGAGATGATTTGTTAAAAAATTTTAAATGCTTCATAAGGAAGCTACTTTTCGGGTCGATCAGTCCTTTCGTCGAACCGATTTCGATGACCTCCCCCCCCCCACACACACACACACACACATACAATTTGAAGGTTTTAGATATGGAAGTGATGGTAGAATGTGTGTCATATTCGAGATCTGTCGGCTATTTTGTTCTTTTGTTTGTACTGATGGGTGGAGGATGCAGCTTTGTACGAAAATCCCAATAAAAAAAAAAATGATCTTTTCAAGCTGAATATGAACATTATAAGTCACAGAGTACATGAACAAAATAACAAACATTTGAAAGTCAAGTGACGCACTTGAAGTGCAAGCAGGGGGGGGGGGAGAGAAATATGACAAAATATAAGAATCGGTCTCTTTTATCGCTGATCACAAGACAAGTCGGAGGGTGAAATCTGCTATATCTTTCAGCCATCGCTCCAAGACAGATTTTAAAAATCCAAATAGAAGATATTCGTTGTATATTCGGAATATTGAGTTCCGGAGCATCTTTACCGCTAAGGAGAACGTGTATTCAAATAACGGTATAGATTTTATGTTCAAGCCATTAAAAATATATATTTTTTTTATTTATGACATTTCGGAATCGAGGCATCATATTAGGTGTAATGTCCGTTTTTACATGCATTGAACTGCTTTTACAAATTGATTTCCAAACTAACCTCTATCTGGCCAGGTCTTTATTTATCCCTCAAATCTATCTGTGATACTATGGACTGCCCCTCCCCTCCAGAGCTGAGGAAATGATTCACAAATTGTTTTCTTTACTTTCGATAGCTTTTCCTATCTCGTCCACGATGCCTCGTTTTGGAAAGAAGCACGTACAAATCGAGTCAGAATATACGTTTTTCTTCTCCGTCAAATTTGACCATTTACAGTACGGAAAACCGTACAAAAGAAAAAAAAAAATTAAATTAATGCTATTCTGATACTATGAACGCCCCCTCCCCTCCTCCAGCGACGAGGAAATGATTCACGAAACGCTATCGAAAGTAAAGTAAGGACAAAGGGGACCGCCGAGGTCTTTTGAATTCTCACAGCTGGGGAGCAATTTCCGCTAATCAATCACTCTGGGACAAAGACCAGGCGTTTTAGGCCAAGTCATTTTCGTTTGTCGGTAACTAAGACAAAAGGCCAGACATGGGATTGAGTTAAGATATTTAGGAATGAGAGTTGTCTGCGACAGTTTACGGAGTTGACGAGTTTACGGCAGTTTTACGTCCGAGAGGAGGTGAGCAGATCGGGGAGTGCGTTAGAAGATAATGCGATGATCTGATGACAATGGGGGCTCCCAACAGTCGGCAACTGATTCAAATACAATGGCTCAGAGTTTGTGTTCTTTCTTGTGAGTTTTGTTTTTCTCAACTTGAAAAACAACGCTCGCGTCCTTGGCGATCGCCAAGCTGATGAAACAGCCAGAATGATGAGAGACGAAGAAAGAAAACCACGGCACACAGCGTTGGGGGTCAGTGGCAGTCGCCACTTCTTACCATGTTTTCCTTGACCCTCCCCTGTAAACTGACCCTGTTACTTCAACTGTTCTACATCTACTAACCCAAGAACTCTTACCGATTCTTTCAACGTGACCAAACCATCCAAGTCTCTTGTTCCACACTCGTCTCCCTATACTGTCCAGATTTAATCTTCCTCTGAGGTCATCAGATCTAAGCCTGTCTTTAAGACTCAAATTACACATCCATCGTATCATTCTCCTATTATTTCTCTCCATGCAACGCATGTCCTCAACCCTCACTGGTTTCACTTCCATACATCATCACACCGCGTACACTTGCCTGATAGACTCTTCCTTTGATGACAACGGTAGCAGAACAGGAAACGTTGTTGGTTTGGCCACAGTGAAAGAATGGATAAAAGTGCTTGGGTTAGTAGATGGAGAACAGTTGAGGTAGCAGGGCCAGTTGGAAGGAGAAGGCCAAGCAAAACATGTGAGGAAATGATAAGGATGGATTTGAGAGGAAGAGGGATAAATAAAGACCTGGCCAGAGACAGGTTAGTTTGGAAGTCAATTATATTTGTTTCTTTTTATATACTGACTAGCAGGGCTACCCGGTGTTGCCCAGGTTAGAGTGTGGGATAGCATCATATGCAACACCATGGTAGGGAGAGTTTACTTTAACAGAAACCTTGATGCTGTCAGCTAGATATCTTACTCACTGAGCTATTCAGATATATGTTAATACTCTTAAACTAACGTTAAAAAATAGATTAATTTCATTGTGTAACATGTTTGAAAATTGTCATTAGCTTCTAAAAGGGGCAGCCAGAAACGCAAAAATACTTCCATTATGTTCACATGCAAATTGTGCATGTGAATACAATTATATTGAAAGTACACTTCATAGTGTGTCTTCGTTTTTAGGGACAGACATGCACAGACAGAGAGGTGTTCTCCTGGATCTGGAGATATGGATATATATATATATATATTTTCAAACTACCTTATTCACGTAACCGGGTGCTACACACAGCACCATATCAACATTGTCGTTGATAACATCAAGCCGAATTTCAACTTGACTGCGATAGATATGTCTCAGTCAGGGAGAGAAAAAAAAATGCTTATACTTCTGACAAGGGTATTTATTACCGAAAGTACTCAAGTTTAAAAAAAAAAAGAAGTTTTTAAAGTAAATAAATAATTTATTTTAAAAAACAAATAATTTGCATTGTCCAGATTTTCAAAATATTTTTTTAAAAAATATTCTTATTGTCATTTCAACAACGTTTCCAATGTGTGACTTTTCAAACTATATATATATATATATATATATTTCATTTGAATCAATGGGAAAACAATTTTCAGGGGCTGGGGGGGAGCCTTTTAATATTATCAAAATTTGCTGAAATTTTTGGAATAGACATCATTCTGGGCCATTTACCCATGGTTTAAATTTCATTCGAATCTAAGGGAAAACAGTTTTCGGTCATGGCTGATGGAACGGGAGCAAGCTACCCCCGTGGATTAAATAAAAGGTTCTGTTCGAAATTCTGTACAGATCTCAGAGTTAGACAAGACGCACTCGAAGAAGGTCGGCACTTGTGCAGTTTAACATTCTTCGTTTTCATTTTAAGAGAGTTCCTTCCGCGACAAAGGAAAAGTTAACAAATCCCCCCCCCCCCATCAGTCAAAACGTTGTGCAAATGACTTCACAGATGAGAACAGTAGTCCGAATAATCCTGATAATACGAATTATCAATCTTTATCTAAAAAATTCCGAAACCGACGAAAAAAAGTGTCCGAAACTCGTAAATAAGAGCAGAAATATCGCGAAACAACGAAAACAACAAAAAGGCCATACCTCCTTACTGTCTTATTTCTTTTCGGCCTTTTAAGGCCTCAACATTTACCGAAGTTTTAAATATTTTGAGCCCGTTTACATATTCTGTTTATCGGGATTTATTTATTTCATTGCTTCCAGTAGCGTCTTTGGTAAATGTGATTGCACGAAAGCGACCAATATGTTTTAATTTTACCCATCGCTTTTTCGTTCAAAACAATGGCGTTCATATTGTTCTGCCCCGTAAGTTGGTCGGGCGACGTCAAGAGAGATTGACAGGCCGTGTGTTTCTGAAAGTGGGAAAAAATATAAATACATTAAATAAATAAAATTTTAAAAATCAAAAATAAATAAAATAAAATTTTTTAAAAAATAAATAGAAAAAAAATGAAATTTAAATAAATAAAACAAAAAAGGTAAATTAAAAATAAAAAACATAGAAAAATTTTTTTTTTTAAATTAAATTTTAAATAAATAAATAACAAAAATAATTTTTTTTTAAATGAATGAAAAAAAAAAAGATAAATAATAAAAATAAGTAAATAAAAAAAAAAAAAAGAATGACTAGAAATTTTTTTATTCATTTTCGACAGACAAAAACGGATAAAAAAAAATTAATTAATTTAATGACCAAACTATACCACACTAATTAAATTATCCTGAAAAATATTTCACGACATGAAATTAACGTTAGAGGGGTATCACATACCAGGCTAGAGTTTAGCGTGCGAAAATGTATGAATATAGTGAAATTCACTTCAATTTCAATTTCTGATAACTCATTTATTTTGGGGTTATTTCGATAAAATTTGGATGTAAACAAAATGTAACCTTTTCTCGGTGGCACAATGCGTGAACCCTTTTGTTACATTTCGCTGTCCTTGTGCCAGACTAAACGCTGTTAGTTCTTGTTAGCTCCTTACATCAAGTGGCTTCATGCCTTGTCTGGAGCGATTTCCATAAAAAATAATTCACGGGTGGAAAAGATCCCCTATCAACCTAACCCTTTCGACGTTTAAAAATATATGAAGCAACGTTACACATAATTATTTGGTTATATTCGAATCTTCGCTTGAGATGTTTAATGGCAGATAAAACACGCTTGTTATTTTTGCAAAATATAAAATCTTAAGGAAACACCGGAGGGTGGGGGGGGGAGCATCCTGCCCAGAGATGTCCAATGGGTATATAAGTAAACACCCGACTGCAGCCAATGTATAAAAGTCACAAAAAAAAATAAATAAATAAAATAAAAAAATAAAAAACTTACCGGAAATAATTTGTGACAAATTTCATAAGGTTCTGAAAAAAATAGAAAAAATAAAATAATAAAAAAATAGAAAAAATAGAAAAAATAGAAGAAAAAAAAATAATAAAATAATAAAATAATAAAAAAATAGAAAAAATAAAATAATAAAAAAAATAGAAAAAATAGAAGAAAAAAAATAATAAAATAATAAAAAAATAGAAAAAATAAAATAATAAAAAAATAGAAAAAATAAAATAATAAAAAATAAAATAAAAAAATAGAAAAAATAAAATAATAAAAAAATAGAAAAAATAAAATAAAATAATAAAATAATAAAAAATAAAATAATAAAAAATAGAAAAAATAAAATTAAAAAAATAGAAAAATAGAAAAAAAAAATAATAAAATAAAAAATAAATAAATAAAATAATAAAATAATAAAAAAATAGAAAAAATAAAATAATAAAAAAATAGAAAAAATAAAATAATAAAAAGATAAAATAATAAAAAAATAGAAAAAATAAAATAATAAAAAAATAAAAAATAAAATAGTTACGATATTTCCTACATTTCGTTTTAATGCAATAAATTAATTTAATTTCGTTTATTGACTTTCATTTTGTCTTATTGGAATAAATTTAATTTTTATATATGTAGTTGTTTTTTTTTCTAATTGCATGATTATCTCCCTTGCGAATTATCTGCCCTTGAGAAAAAAGATGGACGCTTACTGTTGATACGCAGAATGGAAAAATACTTGTAATTAAAGTTCTAGTGGATAATTTTTTCTACTTTTTTGTACAGTGAGTAAGAATGTAATGCTTAATAAGTATATATTATTGTTTTTATAAAAAAATAATTTTTTCGCACGGCCGCTCATCAGCACAAGCACCAAATTCCGGTATTCTAGAAAATAACCAATAACTTAACATTAAAAATAAACTTACCAACGGGCAAAGAATTTTCACATACATCTGATAAGTTATTGGAATTAGTATTTTCTGCCGAAATCAAAGATACAGGAGACGGGTTTTGAGGATTAAAAACAGGAACTTTGTTGCCGACATTTTCTCGAGAACCAGCTTTCTCCGATTCTGGAGTTTTTGATGTCGAAGATTCGGAGATCGAATAGTTTTTATAGAGTTTCGTTGTAGGGTTAGAATTAGAATTAGGGTTTGAAAGCTGACCTTGCTGGGGACCACTTGTCGATCCGACGGCGTGGCTTAGTTTAATTTTTTTTGACATTTGCGGTATGTTTGTACTATCCGACCGCGCTTCACTCTCGATGGATGAAAGATTCAAATTTTTCCATCGCGGTACACGGTTTATCGAACTTGCATCCAAGACGGAATCGAACGTGTTACAATCGGTTTCGTCCGAATTCAATTTATTCAAATTGGTGTTAGACGCAGCTTTTCCACTCAACGGAATTTCAAAAGATGTTTCCGCAGAATCTTTATTACTCGTATTGCTTGCGGAAATTGCTTGGTTTGGGTCGGGGACCGTCTCTGCCGAATTCTTAGAGTTATCCTCGGATCTATTGTTTCCGTCGCATTCGTTAAGCGGCCGACATTTGGCTCGCTCGTTTGAAGTCAGAGATAAAAGAAATAGACGAATTTTCTCTTCGTCTTCTCTGGTTGCCGTCGGGGTTGCTTCTTGCGGGTTGCGTCTCTCGTCACTGCAAGGCGCGATTTGGGGTGAATTCTGAGAAACCTGTCGAGTCGAAGGGTTCTCCTTGATGTTCATGGGTGCGACCACAGACGGCTTTCGCGAGACCCGTTGAGCTGACGTATCTATCCCAATGAGATCAGCTGCGACCGGTTGAGCTGAAGCAACTTTGTCTGAAGCAACTTTATTTCCTTCATTTCTGTAAGGTGTGACCACAGATGACGTTTGGGGGTGAATCTGAAATAAAATGAATTAAAGTTATTTTATATCTAATCTTTGTCAGATTGTCAAAGTCAGGCCTAAATAGCATTTAAGCTGACACATAGAAGACACTGCCAAGTCTGCTGCAAAGAAGGTAACCTCCCTTTACTGGGTTAGAAAAATTATCACAACACCTCCCAGTATCCTATATCTCTATCAAGCAATCATCCTCCCAAGCATTATTTATTTGCACAAAATATAAAGATTTGCATTTGGAAAAAATTAGGCACATGGCCATCAAAAATGTGGGTTACTGGGGGTCGTTGGTCATCTTTGGACAAAATTAGGCAGAAGGAAGAACGGACGCGCACATATCCACGGTAATGGCTGAATCCTTAGAAAGTGACTTCCAGTCTGTAATGGATTAGGGTCATAAATGGATGATAACATTTAATGCCGCAAAGACAAAGCTCCTTTCCTTTAACAACTACAAGAAATCTCTCCAACCACCGATTGTCATGGCAAATAACACCTGAGATTCTAACATTCAAACTCCTCGGACTAACTTTCACAGGTAACATGAATTGGAACAAATACATAGAAGACATTGTCAAGGCTGCTGCAAAGAAGGTTGGCTCCCTCTACCGTGCTAGAAAACTCCTCACACCTGACATTATCCTGTATCTCTACAAAGCCACCATCCGCCCATGCATGGAGTATTGTTGTCACATCTGGGCTGGTGCACCAACCACTAGTCTTTCCCTCTTGGACAAGGTCCAAAAAAAAGTCGCTAATCTAGTAGGTCCCACACTGTCTAAAGTTATAAAAAAGTTATAAAAAAACATTTTATAAAAACATTTAAAAAACATAAAAGTTATAAAAATAACAAAAGAAATTATTTATTATGAAAATTATAAAAAAAATTATAAAAAACATTTTAAAAACATTTAAAAGTAATAAAAACACAAAAGAAATTATTTATTATATAAATACAACCGAAAAGGAAATTTATTTATTATATAAATTATTTATTATAAATTATTTATCAAAAAAAACAAAAGAAATTATATATTATGAAAGTTATAAAAAAATTATAAAAAAACATTTAAAAACCATATAAAAGTTTAAAAAAAGCAAAAGAAATTATTTATTATAAAAGTTATAAAAAAACATTTAAGAGTTATAAAAAAACAAAAGAAATTATTTATTATATAAATACAACCGAAAAGGAAATTATTTTGAAATGAGGAGGAATTTAATTGTTTGTCGATGAGCGAAATTTCATTTGAAGGTTTTCTCTATTATCGGCTGGTGAAAATCCAGGAGTAGATAACTCATGCTTCGAAAATCTCTTATGGGACAAGGGAGATAACTTTAGCTTAACTAACAACATTAATGGATTCCATTTATTCCAACTAGCAAATATATGCTCTCTCTCTGGTCACATATTTTGGCTAGCCTGGGAGGAGAATTTCACGGTGAACGAATATATACTACCTTGATCCCCAAAGGAGGAGGTAATACCCGGGAGGATCCCGCCCATACAAGGAGACATTAATGCCTGTGAGTATGGTCTCATGACAACAGAACAGGTATGACATTATCCCCTCCCACCCTCAAACGAGGATGTAATACCTGGGAGGATTACCCCACCCCCATGAGAACGTAGAAGGTAATCCCTGGGAGGATTCTCTTATAACAACAGAAATGACACTACGCTACCAACCTCATTAAAAGATATTAGATTAAATTAGGTTATTTTTTTCATTCGTTGAAAAATTCCTTAAAACCATTTATGATTCTTTGGGATTTTGGCTACATTTATGAAAAATAAAAATTCCAAATAAAATTAGGGATTTCTTAAGTAGAACGACCCCCCCCCCCCCAGAGTAAATGTGGTATTGTGGTGACCGAGATGATTCTAGTTAAGAGTAGGATAGACAAAGGACATTTTCCCCACACTTTTGATGGCCTTGTGCCTAATTTGTATGGAATGTAAAATTTTATATTTTCTGCAAATAAATATTTCAAAGTGTAGTATCTGTTCTCAGAATCCCAGCGAGACCAGACGTTTTAGCATCAATGAAATTATTGCGTATATATATATATATAAGAAAATAGGACAACACAAACTACAAATGAATATTACAGAATATTAATTTATTAGAAGCTGTTTATGAAATAAATATGCAAATTAAGAAGACCAAAAGATGTTTGTGGGTGTTTGTAGATTGCTATATATACGGTATTTCAAAATCTTACATTGTATCGTAGAAATGAATCAGCCTAACATGTCATGATGTCAATATAGTTAGGATAAGTTGAAAAATAGTTTGCATTTAGTCATTTAGATGGTAATATACAAAATATAACTTTAGCGCTCGGGTACAAGATCCACTCATAAGATAAGAGTGCTCCGATGAACTAGCTGCTCTAATGCCCCCTCGACGACAATACATTAGAACAACCCGACAATCAGCTAGGTCTCATCCATTCACTGTGGAGGTCCCCAGATGCCGGAGAGCCTTCTACTCCAGCAGCTTCTTTCCTCGTGCTGCCGGCCCCTGGAACTCCCTCCCTGCTCCTAACTGTACCGACATGCAGAAATTTAAAACTAATGTAAACAGATATCTCGCTGCATAGCTCCCAACTTAGGATGACCCCCCAAAACCTACACCCTAATTCTCAGTAGCCCCTTACATCTACAGTGGCGGTCTGCCTTGTTTGGTGTGAAATATCATTTTATTTTTAAAAAAAAAAAAAAAGAAAGAAAAAAAAAGGCATTTTCTGTGTGTGTGTGTGGGGGGGGGGGGGGGGGTTGGCGTATCAGACATGACCGGAAATCGAAACCGAAACCTTATAACATTACCATAACAAAATGATTATAGCTTTGACGTGACGTCATAGATTTATGATTTACGTCATGTTTCAAAACATGAATTCAAACATAAGCGATAATAAAAATAAACAAATGAACGGGTAAACATTACCAATAGCGTTGGAGATTCTTTTAATAGTCCAAAACAAAAAACAATTTATTATTGGCGTTAAAAACTGTTTAATATATAATATACACTAGCTGCAGAACTCTCATCCGTCCGAGAAAGCTCTAACCGGCCCAACCCACCAGTCAAAAATGTTGACATAAGTAATATATATATATATATATATAGTCTCGGAAGTTTCTCAACCATTAAAACTTAAAAAAAAAAAAAAAAAAAAAAAAAAAAAAAAAAATAAATAAATAAATAAATAAATAAATAAATAAAAAAAACTTATAGTCTCAAGTCTTCCAGTGGAAAATCACTCATGTAAGTCAATTTATTTTTTACAGTTATTATATTAGTTAGTTTCTAAGACTATTTTAAGGGATCATCAGTTGTTTACCATGAAAAACTGTTTCGGGAATTTAAAAACAAGACAGTATTTAATTTCATGGCTTCCCAGCAGAGTTGATCAGACCCCACTTCCCTTAAAAGACAAAAACATAAACGTTCCTTATACTAAATCTACGTTTTGTTCCATATAAACGTTTTGCTAACTTATATTAGTTATTTAAGACATCAAAAAAAAAAAAAAAAAAAAAAATTTTTTTACCTGCGCTGTTCGTCTGTCTAATAAAATTTATCCGTTACTCACAAAAATGTTGTTGCATTTTAAAGTGTTTGGACGAATCCATGACACTATTATTTAAGTGATTGATGTATTATTTTTAGTTTTATATTATAAATATAAAAAACATCAACACATCAAAAAATAAAAGATAAATAAATATATATATATATATACAGGGTGGGCCAAAATAAGGGTCCTATCTTTAAATTTGAATAACTTGAATTTGAATAACTTCCACAAAATAAAAGTTAAACTCACCAAACTTTATGTGTGTGTAGACTGACCCTTCCGAGATTTTTTGAAATAAACAAAACAAATTTTAGCCGAAAAACACTTCTTAAAACTTACAAAAACTAAAGTATTGTTTTTTACACTGTTTTGAGTTTTTTAAGCAAAAATAATGTTTTCTAAATGAGGGTACGTTCCTTAGGGCTAATACGGCTCATGCTTGCTTCGGAAGGGGTCCTTTACTTATTCTAAAAAAAAAAATTAAAAAAAAAATCAATAAATAAAAAAGTTATGAATTTTTAAAAATAGGACCCTTATTTTTGCCCACCCTATATATATATATATATATATATATAGGCACAACGTATGCTGACCTCAGTAGTGATGAAAAAGAAATGGGACTTCCACAAGATGGGTATTGATATGTCGCGAGCCTTCGATACCATCAAGCGACAATGCATCCTAGATGTCCTACTGCAAGCAGGCTGCAATGATGACGAACTTGTAAGATCTCTGTTAGCAGGGACAAAGCTAAGAGTCTGAGTGAAAAACGAGCTGTCTGACTTATTTGAGACCACCATAGGCTCCCCCCAGGGTGACAGCCTCTCACCGGTGCTCTTCACCTGCTACCTCGCTGCAGCACTCTCATCCGTCCGAGAAAGCTCTAACAGGCCCAACCCACCAATCTCCAGCCTGGGTCTGCCATTAGAAATGGAATATGCAGACGACGTTGATTTCCTGGACGTAGAAAAGAAGCCTCTGGATCAGCTCCAGCCAATAGCGGCAGAGAAACTGAAAACGGACAATCTCTTCATGAACGAGATGAAAACAGAATTTAGCCATGTATACCTTGCAGAAGCCACAGCGTTGGACCCACAAGGCTAGACCCTCCGTGGCAATGAGAGCTGGCACAAGAACAAGACTCTGGGTTCCCTGCTGTGCAGCACTACAGACGTCACATGGCAATCTAGCATTTTATTCATTACATAAACGAACCAAGATCCCGTTGAAGACTAGACTCTAATGGATTTAGGCAAAGATGCAATTTATGTTTAGAGGAAAAAATAAGAATCCTAAAATATGAGCACAATAATCTTTTAAACAAACGCGATGAGCTCATGGCAAAATGCAGACATAAATGTAAATTTAAAATGAGGTATGCATATATAATTGTACTTTAAGATAATTGTTTATTCTGATTATTTACTCAAAATAAGATAGCCTTAAGAAATAATACACTAATTATTGAATTAATTTAAGTATAAGTGTCTAATATTATCACTAGACATTGTTAGATTGGAATTAGGTTATAAGTATAGGTTTCCATAGATTATAAAATTAATGTAAGATGAATTTTTAGAACTCAGATTATTAATATATTACGAATATAGAATGTCTATGTAAATGTTTTGTATTTAGATGCATATTGGCATCTGTGTGTGTATGTAACTGCATTAGATTCAAATATAATCTTAAATAATTTTTATTTTTCAAATATATCCTATCTCCGATCTAGACAGAATTCAAACTTGTAAACCTTCCACAGTTTGTCAGTCGGTTGATGACACGCTAACGCCTGTCTGTCTCTCTTCTTTTCTTTCTTCCTTTCTTTTTCAAAGTCTAGCCGAATTTGTATGACACAAAAAATATTGTTGCGTGCGTGCGTGATCGTAGGATGCGTATATATGTGTGTGTGTGTGTGTAGAGACGTATATGTGTGTGTGTGTGTGTGTGTGTAGAGACGTATATTTGAATTGTTGAAGGTGAATTCAATTTTCTGTCAGTCTCAAAAATGTAATTGTCTAGTTAGATGCCCGAGGAAACCACAAGGTTGAAATAAATTATTGCATCGACAATTATGTAATTTCATGTTATTATATTTTATGTTATATATATATATATATATATATATATATATATATATATATATATATATATATATATATATATATAAGAACAAGTGGTAAGGTAAAATAAAATACCTTTTAAAGCAAGTTTAAAGATGCAATATTTTTTTTTTTAATTATTAAAAAAAAAGAAAAATCGATACCGATTTAAAAAATTTTTTTTTTTATAAATTTTCATTTTTAGTTTATAGTTTTAGTATAAATTTCGCCAAGATAGAATTGGCCTCTTCAGTGTAGTTTGTAGATCCGATCTTATTGGACAGCCGGTTTAGTTGTTGCAGCCGGTTTATGAGGTGTTTTTTTTTATTCTCACTTTCGGTACGAGATTACGCTTGCACGTGGTATATGTATATATTTGAAAAGTTCAAACTTTTTTAAAGCATCCAAATTAAATTTAAGAACAAATATAAATATATATATATATATATATATATATATATATTTGAAAAGTTCATACCTTTTTTAAAGCATCCAAATTAAATTTAAGAACAAATATAAATATATATATATATATATATATATATTTGAAAAGTTCATACCTTTTTTAAAGCATCCAAATTAAATTTAAGAACAAATATAAATCATGGACTCTCCCGTCGATTTCGACGTATGAGGTCTTGACAACTCAAAATTTGTTTAGTCTACGATGGATGTAGCATGCTTACATTTACTCAATCGTAAATGGCATTTGAGTCCTGCGAGAGATTTGCAAACCAGCCCGCAATGGATGCAAGAAGGAAGATCTTGAGAAAAATCGGCTGGGATACTTGTAGATGTTTTTGTTCTTTCGCGTCTTTCGCGCTGTTGATCAATGGCAGTTACAGAGAACCGCCTGATGCCCCTCTGGCAGTCAGATCGCCATTCCTTCCGTCGAGAAGCAAGCTGTTCAAAATCACGATAAGCAATATTGATAGATGTCAAATTCATCTTCAACTTGTCCTTAAAGCGAAGCAGCGGTCGACCCACATTTCGCCTTCCACTGTTGAGCTCGCCGTACATCAGTTGCTTTGGTATTCTATCATCTTCCATACGTAAGACATGTCCTGCCCAACGCAGTTGTGATTGCATCAAAAAGCTTTCAATTCCGCCAATACCGCAGCATGTAAATAGGTCCGCATTAGACATCCGATTTCTTAGGGTGACACCACAAATCGTTCTAAGGCAATTTTTGTGAAAGACATCAAGCTTCTGAATGTGGCTGCGATAGACTGTCCATGATTCCGATCCATAAAGCAGGGATGTTAGCACAACTGCTCTATACACAAGTACTTTTGTTCTCAAACCTATCCCCCTGTCCTTCCATAACCGATGACGCAGTTTTCCAAAGGCAGTAGTTGCTTTCGCAATTCGGTCAAAGATTTCGTCATCAAGGGAGGCACTCCAATTTATCTTACTCCCAAGATAAGTGAAGTTTTTCACATATTTCAGATCTTTACCGTCCACTTGGATTGGAATATCTGGAAAACAGTGTACTGGTGGTCGTTGCTTTACTGATGGCCGTTGCTTCACACCCTGAACTTGTTTAGGTATGAGGCGAGGTTGGTGAATCACTTCTGTTTTTATAAATATATATATATATATATATATATATATATATATATATATATATATATATATATTTGAAAAGTTCATACCTTTTTTAAAGCATCCAAATTAAATTTAAGAACAAATATAAATATATATATATATATATATATATATATATATATATATAAAATATTTTACCTTACCCGTTGTTCTTAAATTTAATTTGGATGCTTTAAAAAAGGTATGAACTTTTCAAATATATATATATATATATATATATACATACAGTGAAGGGGTGGGATTTTTTTAGCTAATATTTCGCTTGATAAAACACGCTTCGACAGATATTTGCACCGTTAGTCCACAACATCGGACGAGACACTTCTACAAGACCAAGAAGGATATTACGAAAAAAAAAAAGGTTTTATATCTTTTATTTGTGTAAAGCTCTGTCGAAGCTTGTTTTATCAAGCGAAATATTAGCTAAAAAAATCAAGATGAAGAAAAAAAAAAAACGGAAGGTATTTTGAAATATTTTGAGAAATGTTTTGAAATATTTTAATTTTTATTTTGATTTAATAAAATATCTGCATCTAACACATGGTTTCTTTGACTATCTTTATATTAAAATTCAAAAGATGCTTAAAAAATGAACTTTCCTAAATTTATATATATATATATATTGATTTTGATTCTTAACGGTCCCAACCACGTGACTTTCCAAATTTAAATTTAAAATTTCTTTTCTTTTTTCTTCATTTCATTCTTTCCAAATATGATCGGATTCTAACTCTTCCTGATGAGATCTCAGTTTATAATAGCTGTTGATCGATAACATCGACATGCCAGTGTCGCAGATTTTGTACATGTCTGTGTAAATAAAAATAATCATATATAAAAGCTCTATTTGATATTGAGCACTTTTTATAAACCCGGTTGAAATTCTTTGGATTACTACCCTGTGGATGTTTTACCTGGATTATTATTATTATTTTATATATATATATATATATATATATATATATATATATATATATACCATGCATCTTGTAAACTCTAGCTCAATTTACCAACATCTGCAAAAACATAACTGCTCTCGCTCTGATTTAAGACAAATTCTAGTTAATAACACTAAAATTATACATTCCAAAACCAATTAAAAGAAATTAAAAATACTCGAAGCTATCTACATAAAAACACAACAACCTAAAATTAACAACATCACATATGAAACCAGTGGTAACATTTTAAAATGCTTAACGTAATGCGATTTTGTTCTGTGATGCCATCCAGCGTCGCTGAATTTAAATCGTCAACGACTTTCCTGGAACAATGCGGAAAACGTTCTCTGTGCGTTTCTCCACCGTCTTTTTAAAATTCTCTTCTTTCTCCAGCTTTTTTTGTTCATTTGCTTTTGACACCTGAGGAGGATTCGACGAAAAATCGAAAACGTTCGTGAAATCTATGGAACATTTATTAATTTTTTTGATTTTAATAAAAAAAAAACATCAGAAAAATTGAAAAATTAAAAAAAAGGTCTAACAGATGAATTCTGTTATTTTTAACAATGTTTGCATAAATATATATACATATATGTCTAGGCTTGGAGAATCTAGTCTAACAAAGTTAATAAGTCAAATTTATTTCCAACGGTAATATACGACAGGTACTTTGAAGAAAGAATCGTTCTCTTACCTTAGAAGACGGATCTTTGAACGTTGATGAGTCAACAAAAATGAAACCGGCATTTGCTTCAGAGTAGGAAGATTTCTCTTGAAGATTTTCTTTCACTTGAAAATCACCTTGCAGTTTATTTAAAAAAAAAAGAAAAAAAAAAGTATATATATATATATAAAAAAGTGGCGTTACCCGGGAGCCTTTCTCTTTATTTAATTTTTAATCTTTTTTTTTAACCAAATTATTTGTTAAATAGGATTTTTTAAGTGAAATTTAATTACAATTTTCATTTTATTAAAAAAATTTGTTTTTCAAAACCAAATTATTTGTTAAATAGAATTTTTAAGTGAAATTTAATTACAATTTTCATTTTATTAAACAAAATTTTTTTTCAAACCAAATTATTTGTTAAATAGAATTTTTAAGTAAAATTTAATCATCATAATATTCATTTTATTAAAAAAATTTTGTTTTTCAAACCAAATTATTTGTTAAATAGAATTTTTAAGTGAAATTTAATCATCATAATATTCATTTTATTAAAAAAAATTTTTTTTTCAAACCAAATTATTTGTTAAATAGGATTTTTAAGTAAAATTTAATCATTATAATATTCATTTTATTAAAAAAAAAATTTTTTTTTTAAACTGTTGTTTTTTTACAAAAATTATTTAAAAAAAAAAAAAGATTTCGATAAACTTTTTAATCTTCTAATGATGATTTGCTAAGAATTTTAAAGACTCTTTAAATCACTTTTTATTCGACAGTTTAAAGGCTTTCAAATACCTTTCAAATTTCAAAAAGGTCACAAAGTAATTCATTCCTTTTTTTTTTTTCAAAATATTAACAAAAGATTGAAATGGCTGATTTGTTTACAAAAAAAAACAAAATGCATACTGGTGGATTTAATTTCCTAATTCAATTTTTTTTTTATAGGATTTTGAAAAAAAAGTTTTATTTTATTGTATTTTTTATTTTATTTTTGTGTACCTAAAACTAAGCGGAACTTCCATCGGCAGAGTTTTGTTCCTAGAACTGCCCCGTTTGTGGAACACATTACCACAGGGCTTTTTTGAATTATCTGCCCTTGAAATCTTCTTAAGAAACAAGATGGAGGCTTAGTGAACGAATCGCTGTTATGATACGCAGAATGGAAAAATACTTGTATTTAAAGTTCTAGTGGATAATTTTTTCTACTTTTTTGTACAGTGAGTAAGAATATAAAGCTGAATAAGTATATAATATTGTTTTTATAAAAAAATATTTTTTTAATACGGCCGCTGAACAGCACAAGCACCAAAAATTGCCTTTGTGGTATCAGTCTTCAAGAATTCTGGAGATAGAACTGACCCTCAGAATTATCGCCCCATCAGTCTATGCCCGCTTCGATAAAATCTTTGAATCCTTAATCAATCTAGCAAGAGTCCGTCACCTCGTTAACGCTTAACTTTTTTCTGACCATCAGTTTGGATTTAGGCAAACACATTCTACTGCAGGTATCTTAACGGTCATCTCTGAACGCATATACCATACATTGGACAAGGCAGATGAAGCGAGGACAGTAGCGCTTGATGTATAGAAAGCTTTTGACAAGGTCTGGCATAAAGGGTTTCTCATAAAAATTAATTCATACGGTATTACTGAACGAATATTTAATATAATTAGATCCTTCCTGTAAACGTAGGAGTTTCACATGTTGGCCGGTCATAATTCAGGAAGGGGACATTTTGTATTCAGCACCGTCCTCTTCCGGAAGACATGTGCATGGGGAAACTGTCGTGCCTCTACACCGCCTGCTTGCCCAGAGGTGGTCTTTTCCAATCAGTCAACATGGGAGTCGGACGTTTGTTCCGCTTGTGATAGACGTTGGCTCTGGGGCAAGCAGCTTGGCAAAAATAGAGGTAAGCAACGCATAGTTCTCTAAACCTATTTGAATTTTTACTCTTTTATAATTTGCTTTGTTTTGTCTTAGAACATGTTTGTAAGACTTGTTTATTTTCATGTATTTCCAGTTTTACGGTGAAAAGATGTTATAGTTCAGCGTTGGCCACGTGCGCGCAAATAAATACATATTCATCAGTATAATTCGTGTCCGAGATTTTTGCTCCAGTTTGCTTGTCAGGACAGCCTATCCTAAAGAAAGATCCAGGTTGTCCTCGATTGCCGTTCATCCAAACAACATCACATAAATGCAGGTGTACCTCAGGGACCGATCCTTGGATCTTCATCCCCCCCCCCCCCCCCCCGATGACATTGTGTCTGAGATGGGTATATTTGCTGACGACACCACGCTCTACTTTCGTCATGTTGGAAAAACGGACACGCACATTACCGAGGCAATAGCTGAATCCTTAGAAAGTGACCTTCAGTCTGTAGTGGAATGGGTTCATAAATGGATGGTAACATTTTATGCTGCTAAGACAAATATCCTTTCCTTCAACAACTACAAGAAACCTCTTCAACCACTGATCGTCATGGCAAATAACACCCTACCCGAGACTCCAACATTCAAACTCCTCGGCCTAACATTCACAGGTAACAGGAATTGGAACAAATCAAGGCGATACATAATACAGGCCTGGCAAACATGCAACTGGGGTCCACAACTAGGGGCGGACATGTGAAGACCAAAATTACTACTAAATAATAATTACTGTTCAACCACCAATTGCGATGGCAAATAACACCCTACCTGAGAGTCCAACGTTCAAACTACTCGGCCTAACATTCACAGGTAGCATGACTTGGAACAAATACATAGAAGGCATTGCCAAGGCTGCTGCAAATACATCGAAGAAAGACGTGTAGAGAATTTGTGTTCAAATACTAACCACCAATCTCCGCAAGTATTTTTGCATCTTCAGGATGAACGAGGACGTCTCGAATATCCGTCGTTGTTAATTGCTTTTTTAGCTGTTCAGTCGTGACAGACGGCATGCGACCTGCAATTAAAGAGGGAAAAAAATAGAAAGGCACTTGTAGAGCGCATACAAACACCAACACCTAGAAGAAGAAGAAGAAGAAGAAGAAGAAGAAACAAGGAGATGATAAAGAAGAAGAGGGAAGAAAAAGATTGGGTTCGCAATGAAACATGTTCTTTTTTACTGATCATTTGATAAAGGTTACCAATGGCAAAATGTTTTTTTAATCTTGATGAATTTCCCATGAAATGAAAAGGGGGGGGGGCACAGCATCCTTCGTTTTTTTCTTTCATTTTACTTAAAATCTGCAACATTTTTTTTTTCAGTATACGAAGAATCTTCACGTCAAGCCATCGTCTTTCAATTCCTTTTTGTTTCATTTTACTTCAGTCGAAGTTCTCAGAAATCAAGGGGGCCCCCTACCTGAGGCTACCACTTGATATCTATACGAGATACATAGATATCTGAGTGTTCAATTAAAGTTCTCCTTTACTCGTAAAACGTTGAGTAAGTAAACAAGTTAGGAACATTATTACCCAGGGATAAAGGTTACCAATGGACAAAAAAATGTTAAATCTTGATGAATTTCCAAACCTTGGGGTGAACTATGGTTAAAAAAATTTTTAAAACTTACATAGAGGTTAGGGTTTAGGGTAACGATTAGAGTAAGGGTTAGGATTAATGAATCATAATTAGGGGTCAGAGAGATAGCAACAGATGACGAAGAAGAAAAGAGGGGTCGGATGAAAAGAGGGGTCGGATGAAAAGAGGGGTCGGATGAAAACACGATTACCCATTCTCGAATTGGAAATCCCAAATATGGCAGAGAAAATAATAACGAAGAAGCATTCTTTTCTTTTGTTTTCTGACTAAATTCTATTAAAGAAGCTAAAATTATCATCCTGAGGAAGTCTTACAAATAAAGACGAAACGTTGATGAATATCAAAAAAAAAAAAATATCTCTTGGTTTTTTTCCTTTTTCATTTCCCATATATATATATATATATATATATATATATATATATATATATATATATATGTATATATATAAAATAGTAACTCTGTGTATGTGTCCGCCTGATCTTTGTGTCTTATGTTCACCCAAACCGCTGGAAATTGGCATGTAAGCTACTGACCCCCCTCCCCCCCCCATTTAAAGACAGCATTGTTTGGTACTATGAAGGAACTATTTAAAGACATCTGAGTAGAAATCATGATGTCATTTTTGAAAATGGTGGATTTATACCCCAAAATCTAACATCTATAAGTTCAATAAGCCAAACTTCCATAGAAAAAAATTAATTAAGTGCAGACTGTTTACTCAAGAAATATTCCCATATAAAAGAAATTCTTGCAAATCTGTTAAACATTTAAAAATATTATGAACTTCAACCACAAAATCCTTTTACCAATATTAATGGGAGTCGGCATTAAATAACCGAAAAGGGTTGATATGCCGTAAAACAAACAAATGCACCATCTGGTATGAACATTAATTTTGGAAAATCTCAATCGGTTCACAAACACAGCACAGAACCTCATATCCAAGACGACGTTATTATTTGAACGGTTAACCCATTCCTTGGGTGATCTCTCTTTTCTTAGCTAAGTATTTCTCCCACCGCAAGCCCGGCGTCCGCTTGCATTACAACTATGCAACTTATTAAACTTGCAATATCGCGATGTCAGAACAGGCAAAAAATTTGTGCAACTTCACCGTTGGAACGTTTTAAGAATAATATGCCGTCACCTCCATTGGGAATTGCACAAATCACAGAATTTTTCGATGGAGTCCGATTGACGTTATCCTTTTCGATTTGTTCCAGAAGAAGGCTGAGTGAAACTGAGTCCAGGGTATTGTTAGAATCCGAGAGACAAGGTGCGCTGAAAAAGTAAAACAAGACGATTTGAAAATGTAATATTCACTTAAAAATAATGATGATGTTTGAAGGAACTATTTAAAGACATCATTGTTTGGTACTATGAAGGAACTATTTATGATGATGGACTTGTTGGCACATGTTTCCTTGTGTCAACATTAAAATACATCTCAAGTCAAAACGGATAGTTCAAATACAACATGGTCGTCTTCAAGTCTAATGTAAGCAAATATTTGGTAAGCCGTTTGTAGCAGCCATCATGCAGGTCCAGAAGGAAAAAGAGTGAGGGTTGCACCGTGCGTTGTCCATCTGGGATTGAACCCGGAGTGTTCTAGTCACCAAATAGAAACGTGTGCTTTTTTGTCACGCGATGAGACTTCACATATGCAAATGAGCCTTGTTTTGCATGGGCTAATTCTCGTCGTGATAAAAAGCTTAGACACTTTGCTCTGGGGTGAAGAGCGAGAAAGGTTGACGTTGTGGCGACGTCGAATGCAAAGAGAAAAAGAAAGAAGAAAAAGAAAAGAAAAAAAGAATCAAATCCTGAATGAAAAGTTTGATTGTAAACGTCGCATCGTTCTCGTGCGTGTTTGGACCAAAAAAAACAATTCGGCGGCCCGTTTTAACTCAGTCTTTATTTTATTAACTCTCTGTTACATTGTGAGGATTATTTAAGATGACAGCTAAACAAGCACTTGTTAATATTGGACTTGAAAACGACCATGTTGTAGTCAGCTGGGAAACAGTCCTGCGGTATTGTGTTCCGCAGACGGGTAGTTCTTGGAAACAAACTCTGTTCATGGAAGTTCCGTTTAGTTTTAGGTACACGGATGAAAAGAAGAAAAATTAATTACAGTGGTTATAGCGAGACGAGTTTTTGCTGTGAATGTTTTACTGGGGATGGGACAAGAGATTCGAGCACCATAACTTGTTCTCGTCCCATCAGCCATTAACAGGTAAAAGTCTTATGTCATTCGTAATTGTATTCGTAGTATGGCCCGCACTGAGGATTGAACCTTCAACCTTTAGAAGACTATCACTTTTCTTTTTTATGTACTAAGGAGTCACCACTTACCAAGGCCGAAAAGCCCATTCGAGGATAAGGGTGCAAGGTTGAGACAACAACATTGTGTGTAGCAGCCATCATGCACGTCCAGAAGGAAAAAGAGTGAGGGTTGCACCGTGCATTGTCCATCTGGGATTGCACCCAGAGTGTTCTAGTCACCAAATAGAAACGTGTGCTTTTTGTCACGCGACGAGACTTCACATATGCAAATGAGCTTTGTTTTGCATGGGACTAATTCTCGTCGTGATAAAAAGCTTAGACACTTTGCTCTGGGTGAAGAGCGAGAAAGGTTGACGTTGTGACTACGTCGAGTGCAAAGAAGAAAAAGAAAGAAGAAAGAAAAAAAGAAGAAAAAGAAAAGGAATCAAATTCTGGACGAAACGTTTGATTGTAAACGTCGCGTCGTTCTCGTGTGTGTGTGGTAGTGAAAAGACCAAAAAAAACAATTCGGCGGCCCGTTTTAACTCGGCATTTATTTTATTAACTCTCTGTTACACCGTCCTCTTGGATAAACAATTCCTCTCAAGAAATCTTATGTCCATTGTTTCTAATCCATGCGCGGTGGTGCTCATCGTTCAACCAACAATCTCTTTAACTCTTATCCTCGAGTGCCCCCCCCCCCCACCCCCCCAACCTTGATCGGCGGTGACTCATTAGTAAAAGATAAAATATCGTGTCGCCTACATTCGCGTCGAACGTCTATAGAATGGAAATATGCCACAAACTCCTGCAAGGGTTTTGAAGATAACCAGATCTACATGAACCGCGCTAAAATGTTGTTCCAATCAAAGGGAAGTAACTGTGTATGGACGAATACAGAGTTACGTAACATTTTTTTCTAAGATGGCAACTATTTGCAAATCTCCCTCGGATCAGTCGAAATATGCAGTTATATCTGGAAGTTTGCCGTGGTTCAGTTGTGGATTGGGGTATGAAATGGCTCGTTTCATTTAATCCAGTTAACACTCCTCTCATGTCTTTCAATCGTAGCCGTGTCCCTTTTCTTCCTGAGATTCTCATGGATGGCTCTGCTCTTGAGGAGAAATTGACTCTGAAACTTCTTGGTCGTTCTCTCTCATCAAATATTACTTGGAGTTCATAAATTAGATTTATTGCTTTTTCTGCTTCTCGTAAAGTCGGTTCTCTCTATCGCTCCAAACACTTTCTCACACCTGAGGCTATTCTCGTTCTCTACAAATCTACGATCAGACCATGTATGAAGTATTGTTGCCATGTTTGGGCTGGTGAATCTCTGTCCTATTTGAGGGTTCTTGATAAGGTGCAGAAACGTATCTTTAATTTGATTGGCCCCACCATTTCTTCTTCTCTACACCCCCTCTCTCACAGGTGTGATGTTGCTAGTCTCAGTCTTTTCTAGAAATACTATTATGGCATGTGTTCTTCAGAATTATGTGATCTATTCCCTGCTTCCTTTGTTCCAGCTCGTTTGACTCGTTGGTCTAATGGTCTTCATCAATTTGCAGTTTTACCTCATTGTAATACAGCTTTCTATTCCAGTAGCTTCTTTCCAAGAACCGCAGGCTTGTGGAACTCTCTTCCTGTTGACTGTTTTCCTCCTACCTATAACTATGGTATTTTCAAGACTAATGCCAATAGGCATCTCCTGTCTTTGCGATAATCATATTTGTTCTTGTTAGCTCCTTACATCAAGTGGCTTCATGCCTTGTTTCGAGTGATTTCCATAGAAAAAAAAAAAAATTAAATTTACAAGTTTGTTTAAAAAGCTTGACGTCAGAGTTGTCCGCTATTTTGGCTGTTAAACTACACAATCGCCGCATCCAGTTATGTTATGGAGTGTGCTGACACGGGCGGAAGCATATCAGCTGGAAGCTGCATATGGAAAAATAATAATTTAAGAGAATATTATACACGAGATACCTACTTTTTTAAAAAAATTTATTTTTAAAAACTTTTATTCCCCCGAAACGAAGCGTATTACCACCGACACGTAAATGCTACTGTGATTTTAAACACTAAAAACGAAACCACAATCCAACTGGGAATAATATGAACAGGATGCAATGCCCTCCATTCAGTCTAGACAGACTATGGACACCCCTGTAAGTTTTCTAGCCTGGTAAAGGGAGGCCACCTTCTTTGCAGCAGCCTTGGCAGCATCTATGTATTTATTTAACTTATATACAAAATATATAAATGTATATGGACACATACCAAACTTTTTTATTTCGTCGCCGTTATTGTGCTAAAATTATCATTGTTTATAAGCTGTTCAGAACTGGCCTAGCGGTTAGCGACGTTGGACTGTAGGTTGAAAAAATACTTGTAGTCCAGGGTTTCGAATCGTGTGACCGGTGGTGAATAGTCGTACTTCTATGCTGATGAGTCTTGATTGAAAAGAGACGAAACGTATACGTCAATAGATAAAAATATAAACAATAACAAATATTTTATATATATATATATATATATATATATATATATATATGACATGCCCTGCCCTCCGTTCAGTCTAGACAGACTATGGACATCCCTGTAAGGGGCTGGTTGCGCGTGTAATTGTGAAGCAATGGTTGCGCAATTTCTAACAACACTTCTCCTGAGTCGGCACTGTTAGATTCCAATGGCAAGCAATTTAAGACGACTGGAAACAATGCCGAGATAAGCAGAGAGCACATACAGCACCTGGTATTCAGAAATGGTCACCCATTTAGTACTGGCCAGGCTCGATGTCGCTTAACTTCGGTGATCTAACGGGAACCGGTGTGTCAACGTGATTGTGCCGTATATATGAACAGGATATACATCCAATTATAACGTTATAGGGCGTGGGACACGGATTAGAAACCTGGACGAAGGCATATCGGCTCGAAGTCACGTATGATAAAATAATCTATTGTCAAAATAAAAGAACAAAAAAATAAAATTATTTTGGCGAGAAATGGGAAAGCAGAAGCATTCCTTTGTCCGTGACGTCACGAGGTCGAAAACAACGCACACAAAAATAGTATCATTATTCGGAAAGCAATACGGTAGGAAATTTCTAAAAGCCGTCCAGCACATGCCGGTAGAGTAGATGTAGAACAGTTGAGGTAGCAGGATCATTTGGCAGGGGGAGGGATGAATTAAACCTTAGCCGTAGTTTGGGAGTTAATTTGATGACATTAAACCGAATAAGATGACAACGATGACGATATACTTACATCCTTCGTTGGTTTTCCTCGAAAAGGCGAGCAATTTTTTCTTGGATCAGTGGATGAGACTCACTAAAAAAGAAACAAAAATAATCTTTTGGAAAAATTTTCCGAAAACCGAACGTGAACTTTTTATCCTCTTTTTCAGAAGTGAAGTCGAATGTTAAATTGTGTCCGAAGATCCCGCTGGGCGGCAGGTGATATCAATTTTTAATCATAGCCGACATGGGTAGTTTTAGGGTTAGAGTAAGGGTTAGGGTTAGAGTAAGGGTTAGATGATATAAATTTTTAATTATAGCCGATATGGGTGTTTCAGTTTTAGGGTTATATGAAATAAATTTTAAATTATAACCGACATGGGTAGTTTTAGGGTTAGAGTAAGGGTTAGATGAAATAAATTTTAAATTATAACCGACATGGGTAGTTTTAGGGTTATATGAAATAAATTTTAAATTATAACCGACATGGGTAGTTTTAGGGTTAGAGTAAGGGTTAGATGAAATAAATTTTAAATTATAACCGACATGGGTAGTTTTAGGGTTATATGAAATAAATTTTTAATTATAACCGACATGGGTAGTTTCAGTTTTGGGGTTATATGAAATAAATTTAAAATCATAGCCGACATGGGTAGTTTTAGGGTTAGAGTAAGGGTTAGATGATATAAATTTTTAATTATAGCCGACATGGGTGTTTCTGTTTTAGGGTTAGAGTAAGGGTTATATGAAATAAATTTTTAATTATAACCGACATGGGTAGTTTCAGTTTTGGGGTTATATGAAATAAATTTAAAATCATAGCCGACATGGGTAGTTTTAGGGTTAGAGTAAGGGTTAGATGATATAAATTTTTAA
Source organism: Sepiola atlantica (assembly GCA_963556195.1). Taxonomy (NCBI): domain Eukaryota; kingdom Metazoa; phylum Mollusca; class Cephalopoda; order Sepiida; family Sepiolidae; genus Sepiola; species Sepiola atlantica. The sequence goes on along the minus strand of OY744554.1, from coordinate 3,225,936 downwards.
TTATAGCCGACATGGGTGTTTCAGTTTTAGGGTTAGAGTAAGGGTTATATGAAATAAATTTTTAATTATAACCGACATGGGTAGTTTCAGTTTTGGGGTTATATGAAATAAATTTAAAATCATAGCCGACATGGGTAGTTTTAGGGTTAGAGTAAGGGTTAGATGATATAAATTTTTAATTATAGCCGACATGGGTGTTTCAGTTTTGGGGTTATATGAAATAAATTTAAAATCATAGCCGACATGGGTAGTTTTAGGGTTAGAGTAAGGGTTAGATGAAATAAATTTTTAATTATAACCGACATGGGTAGTTTTAGGGTTAGAGTAAGGGTTAGATGATATAAATTTTTAATTATAGCCGACATGGGTGTTTCAGTTTTAGGGTTAGAGTAAGGGTTAGATGAAATAAATTTTTAATTATAACCGACATGGGTAGTTTTAGGGTTAGAGTAAGGGTTAGATGATATAAATTTTTAATTATAGCCGACATGGGTAGTTTCAGTTTTGGGGTTATATGAAATAAATTTAAAATCATAGCCGACATGGGTAGTTTTAGGGTTAGAGTAAGGGTTAGATGAAATAAATTTTTAATTATAGCCGACATGGGTGTTTCAGTTTTAGGGTTAGAGTAAGGGTTAGATGAAATAAATTTTTAATTATAACCGACATGGGTAGTTTCAGTTTTGGGGTTATATGAAATAAATTTAAAATCATAGCCGACATGGGTAGTTTTAGGGTTAGAGTAAGGGTTAGATGAAATAAATTTTTAATTATAGCCGACATGGGTGTTTCAGTTTTAGGGTTAGAGTAAGGGTTAGATGAAATAAATTTTTAATTATAGCCGACATGGGTGTTTCAGTTTTAGGGTTAGAGTAAGGGTTATATGAAATAAATTTTTAATTATAGCTTAGTTTCAGTTTTTTCCATATAACTTTCTCAATATAGCTCTGTAGTTACATATAGATGCTGTTGGCATTATAATTAATTAAAATTGGCTAGTCAGAATCAAAGACTGATATGTCAGCTTAAATCAGGGATGTAAGTAGCCAATGACAAAAAATATGGTATAACAATGACAAATGAAAACTGGTTACTAAGAATCAAAGATGCCGGCTTAAATTTTATTTAGGTCCAACTTTTAAAATCTCATCAAATAACTATATAAAGTTATTTGGTGAGATTTTAAAAGGTGGACCTAAATAAAATTTAAGCTGACATCTTTGATTCTGAGTAACCAGTTTTCATTTGTTATTGTTATACCATATTGTTAGATTAAGTAGAGTTCAGCGATGTGAGTAGACAATGGTAAGAAAAAAAAAAAAAACTGCAATCGAGATGTATTTTCAAACCTGACACACACACACACACACACACACACACACACACACACACACACACACACCACTCTTATACGTATATCCACTACGCCACGGGTCCTTGCAAACTAAGTATAATTCAGTTCTAAGTGACAGTGAAGGTTCAATCCTCGGTGCGGGCAATATAATGTTCTCGCTTGTCAATTGTTACGTGAATCTATTAATATTCGGCTGGCGACATAATAGATACTTATACATACAATGCGAAGCGAGAACGTAGAATGAATAAGAAAAAGAGACATGGTTTGATGTTTACGCTTCCGAGACCTTCTTCTAAAGAGAGCGATCTTCGTCAGCATTCTGTTTATATATGCAAGAGAAATATACAAAGGGAGATAATTATACAATGTAAGTGAGGTAATTATGATACACGTCGTTGTCTCCAAATGCAAGACACTACAGGCAATACGAAGAATTGCGAATTACTTCCCAATCATAGCAGACGGAACAGGAGCATGCTACCCCCATGGATTAAATAAAGGGTTTCGTTCGAAATTCCGTCCAGATTCCCGAGTTCGACAAAGTACACCTGTACAAGGTCGGAGGTTATATCAGCCGAAACGTTGTGATAAAAACACCCAAGATGAGAACAGTAGTCCGAATATACCAAATTCTATAAGAGTTTTGCTGTAATCAAGGGAGGCGCGAGAGCGCTCTATCCCTTAATAGACTTCAAGAATGGCCTATGCTGGAAATCTCATTTCTTTGATCAATCATAACTCAAAAAAACAATAAACCAAATTAGTTAAAACTTTGCACAAATTTTTTATTTGATAGGTTCTATAAGTGTGTAGAATTTCAGCATCATTAGTCAAGGCAACCCAGAGATCCAGAAAGTTCAATCATGAAATCATGTTATCTGTGTGTACGTACGTATGTGCCACCCTGTATCTCATCAACTATTTGATGGATTCAGCTGATTTTTGGCAGAGATAGAGGTTCTAGGGTCTAGTTGATGGCATTTTAATTTCAGTTTACCATATACCTTAGTTTTCCAGAAAATTCCAAAAAACCTTATGAGAAGGCATTGTATTGAGGCATAGCTTTTACAAAAGTAGTGACATTCCATGAAAAATGCCAGTATACTGAAATCATATGCCCTTAATAGGGTTAAGATGAAAATTCATATACACTAAATGTACAAAAGCAAGGAAATTCACAAATTTTTACACTTTTATTGTCATCAATTAAGGGTATGACTACATATCAACCGAACCATTTCATTATCACATCACTACAGTATAAATCTCTATGCATGAGTGGATGAAGTGTGTGAGGTGCGCTGAAGAAAAATTCCTACCAGTAAAATACATAACCCTGTTGTGCTCGCATACCCTTAATGACAATAAAAGTGTAAAAATTTGGGAATTTCCTTGCTTTTGTACATTTAGTGTATATGAATTTTCATTTTAACCCTATTAAGGGCATATGATTTCAGTATACTGGCATTTTTCATGGAATTCCTTTTAGAGTTTGAAAATGCCGGGTTTTCCTATACAGTTTTGACTGTAAAGAGTTTGATTTCCAGGGGAGATAATTATTATTATTCACTTTTCTAGCAGAAGGGAGACAACTCTGACTTATTCTATTTTTAAATGTCAAGTTTTTTGGTCTTTCGTCAAGGAACAAAGTGTAGTATCTGTTCAGATGCTTCACTTAGTCTATTCTGTCCTCGGTCAGTGAAGGAGAAGTCATCCTTCTAGACCGAGGCAATTTTAATTTTTGTTCTAATCCTGAGTGAACCACTTTTTGGGGAGTTGGATTTTCCTTGTGTCTAACTGTGACCTCGTGGGTAGGCAAGTAAATAGGAACGGACAGGAAAAATAGGGAGTCGTTTGCTAAATGTCTAACCTCAGCATGAGACGTGAAGATGAAAGTAGGGGTGGGACGTAATGGGTGAAAATTTCAGATTCATGCGAGTAGTATTTTTTTGTGTTCATTTATACATAAATAACACTAAACAATCAAACATTTTGAAAATGTTGCAAAATTCAGAAGGTGCAGGCCGCTAGTTTTTGGCTATTTTACATTCATGAAAACCCTTTCACAGCCTGAAAATGGTCCTAAATTAAAGTACTATATCAGATTTAACCATCTATATCCATTCATAGCTTTTGAGGATGTTTTAGGACCTGCAATGTCGCATGAAACCACTTTTTCACCGAAAAATGATGGATTTTGAGTCCCGTGGAGCCCTAACAGCTATTTTTGGCCTGCACCTTCTGACTTTTGCAAAATTTTCAAAATGTTTGATTGTTTAGTGTTATTTATGTATAAATGAACACAAAAAAATACTACTCGCATGAATCTGAAATTTTCACCCATTACATCCTAATGAAAGATAATGAATGAAAAAAATTTAATAGGGTTATTAAATGGCGCACATGTCCAAGGCTCTTCATTCAAATCTCGGGCAATACCAGATCTCCCTGCTAGTTGAAAGAATAAAATGTCCATTTACCAAGAAACCATGGAGTGCTTTGTTGATAATCCTCTTTCGTCACACCAAATCGTAAAATTTATAATACGAATAATATATTCAGATGTTTCCTACAAAGAAAGAAAAAAAAATTTTTTTTTTTTTAACTCAAAGTTTTACATGATTTTTTTTTCTACTTATTTCTCGATTTGATTTTAACCTTATATGAAAATTACCGATTCCAACCGATTTCTTTTTCCACGTCTCACGTTTCTGCAGTCTCAAAATTCCACTTTGTGCGATCTTGTCCAATCGGTTGCTTCCAAGTTCTCCTTGGCCGGTTAAACTTCCTGTGATTTAGGACATTTATGCTCCTGCGATACAGGAGGATGAACGTTCTAGACGATAATACCAGCATAATCGGTTCATCCTTAGAATAACTCGTTTCCTTCAACAACTACAAGAAACCTCTCCAATCACCGATTGTCATGGCAAATAACATCCTACCTGAGAGTCCAATGTTCAAACTCCTCAGCCTAACCTTCACAGGTAACATGAATTGGAAAATATACATTGAAGACATTGCCAAGACTGCCGCAAATTAGGTTGGCTCTCTCTACCGTGCCAGTAAACTTCTCACACCTGACATTATCCTGTATCTCTACAAAGTCACCATACGCCCATGCATGGAGTATTGTTGCCACATCTGGGCTGGTGCATCATTCGCTAGTCTCTCCCTCTTAGACAAGGTCCAAAAAAGAGTCGTTAATCTAATATGTCCCTCACTATCTACCAAGCTCCAGCCTCTGTCCCATCGTCACAATGTTGCATCCTTGTGCCTGTTTTACAAATACTTCAATGGATTGTGCTCCGATGAACTGGCTGAGATAGAGAAAAAAACAGGGAGAGAGAGAGAGAAAGGGGGGAGAGAGAGAGAAAGGGAGGGAGAGAGAGAGAAAGTGAGAGAGAGGTGAGAGAAAGTGAGAGAGAGAGAGTGAGAGAGAGGTGAGAGAAAGTGAGAGAGAGAGAGTGAGAGGAAGTGAGAGAAAGTGAGAGAGAGAGAGTGAGATAAAGTGTGAGAGAGAGAAAGTGAGAGAGAGAGAGAGAAGGTGAGAGAGAGAGAGAAAGTGAGAGAGTGAGAGAAAGTGAGAGTGAGAGAAAGTGAGAGAGAGAGAGAGAGAGAGAAAGTGAGAGAGAGAGAGAAGGTGAGAGAGAGAGAGAAAGTGAGAGAGAGAAAGAAAAAAAAAAAAAAGAAAGAAAAAAAGACATTTAATACCACCATTCACACTTGCCCTGTGGTGGGTCAGTCGGTTAGGATGGAATACTTAGAGGCAGACTTTGTAAGTTCGAATCTCATTAGGAGCAAAATCATTGTTACTTTGAATACCGAGCAGATTGTCAAGTTTTAGTTTTATTTTTAGCCGTAATCCAAGGAATTTACGAAAGTTTGGGACGATCTCTCGTCTACTCACCTTGCTTTTTCGGAGGACCAAATTCATTTCCCAGTCTTCAATCTTGATCAAACATTGTTCCAAATAGACTTCACTCTCAGAATCAAGTCTAAGAAAAGACAGAAACAGAAAAGAATAACATTTTCTTTTGTCAGACAACTCGTCGCACGATGATCGAAATAATAAAGGTTAGCATAAGGGCGCAGCACAGTGTTTTCATTATTGCTAAAAATTTATTCAGTTAACGTCACTTTTCCCTTGTACAGGGGTCAGACGTTTTCTTATTTCTCACTCTCCACTTCTCACAGTTCAACGGGTCAAAAAGGTGTAGCATGATGATCGAAATAATAAAGGTTAGCGATAGGGCGCTGCGCGTTCATTATTGCTTTTATTCAGTAACGTCACTTTTACCTTGTTCAGGGGTCAGACGTTTTCTGATTTTACACAAGCTCTCTCTCTCTCTCTCCACTTCTTATGGTTCAGCAGGTCAGCAGTCTCCAAATTCCACTTAGTACGGTCTTGTCCAATCACTTGCTTCCAAGTTTTCTTTGGCTGGTCAACCTTCCTGCGATTTATGATATTCATGCTTTTGCAACAACTTATCCAGAAGGATGAACGTTCCACATGACCATACCATATAATATAAATATTTATATATACCCACACAAAATATTTAGGCGCTCTTGTATAAGCAGTAACTGATCTGAGGGAGATAACTATTTGTCTTAGCCGCCGCTATTCCGAATTCGCTTATACTTTGGCAAGGGAGATAACTTTGTTTAACTTTTCATTTTATGTTTATATAAAGTGTATGCAATTTGTGGCATGTAAATAAAAGTGCTTAAAAGTTATTTTGAACGCATTTAAAACCCGTAACATGTTTTTAATTAATTGTTATAAAGTTTATGAAATTTGTGGCATAAAAGTTATTTTCTTTCATGGTTTAGGGTTTTTAACGCATTTCAAAACCGTAACATCTTTTTTTTATTAATAAACAAAGTTATCTCCCTTGCCAAAGTATAAGCGAATTCGGAATAGCGGCGGCTAAGAAAAATAGAGTTATCTCCCTCAGATCGGTTACTGCTTATACAAGAGCACCAATATTTAGCTGATAATGACACGGAAGTCATTTTTTTTTAATAGTATTGACACTGACATTCATTTAACGTCACTTTCTCCTTGGGGTCAGATGTTTTCTAATATCACGCAAGCTCACTGTCCACTTCCATGTTTCAGCAGGTCAGCAGTCTCCAAATTCTACTCAGTGTTGTCCAATCACTTGCTTCCAAGTTTTCCTTGGCTGGTCAACCTTCCTGCGATTTATGACATCCATGCTTCTACAATGGTTTATCCAGGAGGATTAGTGTAGTGCTTTCAGCAAATCCTATGACCTGACCCGATGTATTGAGTTTGGTCAGAGGATTTGCTGAAAGCTCTACACTTGCCCAGCATGGAGGTTATCCTACGGGTGAATCGATTACGCTGGTATGGACATGGGAAAAAAATTAATATCACATCATATTCGGTTTAACGACCGTTTTACATGCTGATACGCGTTTCAAACTAACCTATCTTAGCCCAGGTCTTTATCCGTCGAGAGGGAGAGAGAGAAAGAAAGAGAGAGAGAAAGGAAGAGAAAGGGAGAAAGAGAAAGGGAGAGAGAAAGAGAGAGAGAAAGGGAGAGAGAGAGAGAAAGAGAGAGAAAGGGAGAGAGAGAGAGAAAGAGAAAGGGAGAGAGAGAGAAAGGGAGAGAGAGAGAAAGGGAGAGAGAGAGAGAGGGAGAGAGAGAGAGAGAAAGAGAAAGAGAGAAAAAGAGAAAAAAAGAAAGAGAAAGAGAGAGAAAGAAAGAGAGAAAAAGAAAGCGAGAGAAAGAAAGAGAAAGAAAGAGAGAAAAAGAGAGAGCAAGAGAGAGAGAGAGAGTGAAAGGTCTTTATCCCTCAGGTCCATGTTCGATCACTTCCTCCCATGTATTCCTCGGTCTTCCCGTGAACTGAACCTGCTACCTCAACTGCTCTACATCTACCAAACTAAGAACTCATCCATTCTTTCAACGTGGTCGTACCATCGAAATCTCATTTCCAGATTTCATCTTCCTCTGAGGTCATCAGATCTAAGCCCCTTTTTAAGACTCACATTATACATTCATTGTATCATTCTCATATAATTCCTCTCCATGCAACGCATGTCCTCAACCCCCACTGGCCAAGTTTCACATTCGTACATCAGCACATAGTATACACACGCCTGATAAACTCTTCCCTTGGTCCATAGTGGGAAGGCTCTGCTGGTTAGTAATGGCAAAAGTTCCATGCGTAATGTGAGCCTTAAAAAAAGACTTGTGACAAAGTATCCAGGGCCCCATGGGGATCGGGTACCCTGGTGACGTGCTAGTATGCATCTTGGTGGTGATGCTACGCCGACTGAGGGCCATGTGACAAGACGAAGTGGAGATATAAAACTAGTGTATATTTGACATAGAAATGAACTTATTCGGACGACCTCATGATCTCAGAGGAAGATTTAATCTGGACAGTATTGGGAGATGTGTGCAGAACAGGACACTTTGATGGTATGGCCACGTTGAAGGAATGGATGAGAGTTCTTGGGTAAGTAGATGTAGAACAGTTAAGGTAGCAGGGTCAATTGATGGGAGGAAGAGATAAAAATGGAAAAAAAAGGGGAAAGAGGGATAAATAAAGACCTGCCCAGAGATAGGTTAGGTTGGAAGTCGATTTCTTAAAGCCGTCCAACACATGCCAGCATGTAAAACCGACATTAAACCGATTATGATGATGATGATGATGATTGGTAATCAAAACTCTTAATCATTAGGCCATTTGGTGATACTTTAATACTTACACGCGAAAAGCTTCCAGTGAAAATTCTGCCTTCAGAAATAATTCTCCATCACCAACTTGCATCATCTTAATACCATCAGGAAATGGACCCTCGACAGACTATGAAAAAAAAAAAAGAAAAGAACAACGGATATTCTTACGATGCATTTAAATTTAACGTGCCAGATCATGATCATCGTCAACCGGTTTATTTGTTGATCATCATCGTCATCATGATTTTGAATTATCTGCCCTTGAAATTTTCTTGAGAAAAAAGATGGACGCTTAGTGAACGAATCGCTGTTATGATATGCAGAATGGAAAATACTTGTAATTAAAGTTTTAGAGGATAATTTTTTCTACCTTTTTGTACAGTGAGTAAGAATATAACGCTGAATAAGTATATAATATTGTTTTTATAAAAAAAATTATTTTTTAATACGGCCGCTGAACAGCACAAGCACCTTCTTTTTTTTCTCATTATGTTAGAAATCGCCATTTTATTTTACCCGTGTTGTTCTTATTAGTAACACACGGGAGGGGGGGGGAGCGAATTAAGCCTAGTCAGGGAACAAATGAAAAAGTTTCATTTGGAACTAACTGACTGTTCGACAATTTCCAGTCTGTTCCATAAATCGCAAAACTTCGGCCCGATATGGGTCCCCTTCAATAGAAGTACCGAAATATCGTAATTCATTTATTTTGTGTTATTTAGTGAAGAAATAAGGGCACTTGTATAGATCGGGTACACGAGTCGAAATAGGATAAGTCACCACTTGTTGTTGAGTACTTGTTAAATATAATAATTCGCGCATATTCAAGGCATTCACGTCGATTATGTCCATTTTCGGAGAAGCTAGAAATTATGTACTTAAAAAAAGAGAGTTATCTGCCCCTTACACCATTGGAACTCTTCAAAGATTAATTTTGACTCGTGTACCCGATCTATACAAGTGCCGAAATAAGTTACGTTTAACCAATAAACAAAATTAGAGTTATCTCCCTTGTCTATTCCATTTGTCTATTTCATAAGTGAAAATGGCTAACAATACGTAATTTAGTGTCTTTGTTTTTCTTCTTTCGGTACTCGTCGTCAAAGTTCGGGCAGGTTACGGAATCGCCCGAGAGTTGACGAATCAAAAACTGCCAAACGCTAAATGGTTGGCAGACGATAAATGACGACGAAGAAAATCAGAGAAAAATACACATAAAAATAAACAACGAACAAACCATAGCTAAACAACTGTTATTAATTAGATGTTTATTTGGTGCTTGTACAGATGAGGGTACATATGAAAAAAACGCTGAAAATCGCAGTTCCAATTAAATTAACCGGAAAACTCTTTGAAATATTTATGTATCAAGCAAAAACAGGTTTGTACACCAAAAATTAGCAAAAAACTATCGAATAGAATTGTAATAAAAAATAAAAATCCGTTATATCGTTTAATCGGGTTCGGCCATTGATTCGAGCGAAAAACACGAAATTCAGGGGGAGATAACTCAGTCTGTCATATTAACAAGTAATAAATCAATGGCAGTCATCAAAATACGATGAAACTGATTTTTATTTTTAATTAAAATTCTACTCGATCATTTTTCCTACTTTTTCGTGAGGATACTTATTTAAATCTGCTGCGTAAGTATATAATAATGTTTTTTTGTGTTGTGGTGTTGATAATTTAATACGGACGCTTCTCTGTACAAGCACCGTTTATTTTATTTTTGGTGCTTGTGCATATCAACCCTGACATGTTAGACCGCTCTTAAAAATAAAATAGCTAAAGAAATGTATAAACTTTGTTATGTACTTACGTGGTAGATGAAAAAAAGACTGTACACCAAAAATTATGCAAATTCATCCAGTATTTATTTAATTATAAATAAAAAGCGATTTTATCACTCGGTAGATATTTCCACCATTTTCCAGTGGTCAAGGACGATAACTCATATTTTCACGATTTCGGGGTTTGGGGGTCTCCATTGTTTACAAAAAATGTCAAAATGTTCGTAAAATCATTTTTTTTCTTTTTCTTATAATTTAATAACTACTGGATGAATTTGCGTAATTTTTTCTGCACAATCTTATTTTCAGCTAACAAGTAAGTACATAATAAAGTTTATACATTCTTTAAATATTTCAATGTCAGGGTTGATATGCACAAGCACCTTATGTTTTGTCACAGGAACCATTGTTCATCAAATGTTTTGAAATAAAATGTTTTTGTTTTTTTTGTGCACCGGAAAGTTTTAAAAGATGATTTTTTTTTATTTGTTAAGCAAATGTTTTTTTTTATTTTTTTTTAACTCAATTAGTCCTTCGGGAGATTCGACGAGCTGACAGAGATTATAGAAAATCATTTCTTTTCTTTTTTTTTCTTGAATATTGCGTTCCATTTCGGGTATCTTTCAGAATGATCAGTACGCTGAAAACGCTCAAAAAAACAAATATACAACAAATAAAAGTAACTGTCGTCGATAAAAGTTAATTTAAAACTGACCTGTGATATTTGTTTGTATTTTTAAACGGTTCCAACTGCTATTTAGTAGAAATCAATAGTTTTGTAACACAAACTTGCAAATACAAAATGGCGCTTGCTCGTAAGAGAGTGAGTAGAAGACGCCATCTTGTATAGAAAAAAAGTACTAGTTGAAAATGAACAAGAATTTTTTTTTACATCTAATAAAAACCCATTTATAGTACGTAAAAATACAAACAAATATCATAGGTAAGTAGACAAATATCTTTTCTCGACGTAGGTTAAACTCACCTGTTGCATATTTATTTTTATAACCCCGTTCTCGTTAGTTTTTTGGACCCCGTCCGCGACTGTACTGATCATTCTGAAAGATACCCTCAATTTCTTCAAAAGTTATCGGCTGATTGGTTAATAGTTTCGTTAACTCTCGGGCGCTTCCGTGACCTGCCCGAACATTGACGACGCGAAGTCACGGAAACATGGTGCGTCAGCTATAAGAGTACCTTTCTTTTTCTTACAATTTAATAAATACTGGATGAATTTGCGTCATTGTTTTCTGTACGATTTTATTTTAAGCTCACACGTCAGTAAATAACAAAGTTTAGACAATATTTTTTAAATGACTTTTTTTTTAAAGAAAATAAGTTACAACAAACCTTAAAAATATGCAAGGTTGTAGGAGATCGGTTTATTTTCTTGTGAAGGATATAGTCAAGTAACCAAGGACTTGAAGGATAATTAGACATTAACATCGCCATGACGATTGCGACACAGTAATCTACAATAGGAATTTAAGAACTTTTTAAACAAGCGCCCCTGTGATTACAGTGGTTTAGTTTCAGCTTTAGTTTCGTATTTATAAAAATAAACCGAATTAAAAATAGAAATAAAATATCTTTTATGCCATAAATCACATATCCTAGATTTTTATTATTTACTTTTCCTTTATTAATCACTTTTATAATTATTGAATGATTTTATGAATTTGATTGAGATACTAACGTTTTACGAAACTAACGCTATAATTGAGTTATACTGAGCCAGTGTTGCCAATTTAGCAGTTTTCCCGCTAGATCTGGCGATTTCGTTTGGAATCTAGCGAGTAAAAATTTTGACCTAGCGTTTTTTTTTTCTGTAAAATCTGGAGGTTTTGTGTAAGACCCACACAACTGCAATTTCAGATAAAAATGTGGGCATATGGGAAGGACCTGGAGGACCGCTGGCTTCCGGTGGAAAAAAGCTTGAAGAAAGTGTGTACGGATGCCTGAAAGTGATACAACAATTCTTTTTGTCATATTAATTTCAGACTTTTCTTTCATCATAATCTAATAATTAACATAATACAGACTATTTGAAAAATAATTTATTTGTTTTTATTTGATTGTTTTCAAAACATTTTTTAAAATAATAGTGAAAACCTTTTTTCTTGGAAATGGAGTAACTTTCGGAATGAAACTTTTTTCTTATGCCCTAAACCTAAACCCTAACCCTCCCAAAAAACATTATTTTCACTAAATATTTCCAAAAAAACATTAAATAAAAAAATAAAAAAACATTCCGTTGCTCAAAAACATTATTTCTTGAAAAAAAAGAAAAGATTATTCTATTTTGTTTATTTTCTTCAATGAAATTTTTTTTTAAAGTTTTGAAAACAATCAAATAAATTATTTTTCAAATAGTCTGTATTATGTTAATTATTAGAATATGATGAAAGAAAAGTCTGAAATTACTATGAAAAAAAGAAAAGTCTGAAATTAATTAATATCCGTACAGTCGTACACACTTTCTTCAAGCTTTTTCGACCGGAACCCAGCGGTCCTCCATGTCCTTCCCATCTGCTAAAATGTGAATAAAAGTGCTTTAAAATACTTTGATACACACAAAAAAACAAACGGGCGTTCCAGAAGGGTTCACGACCGCGCTGACTTCCGGTTTATCCTGCAGTGAATTTCAAGTATGGATGATCATAAATGATGAAAAAAACTTTTTTTAGCGGAAAATTTAGAATTATATTTTTATTATAATGAAATAAAATATTGAAATGTCTTCTGTTTATTTTTTTTATGAAAATATAACAAAATATTTTTATTAAAGTTTAATAAAAATATTTTTTATCAATCAAATATGTTAAAATGTCTTCTTTTTACTGACGAAAAGTTAAAAATCTAGTGGTTTTCTGGAGATTTTTTCCCCTCGGATCTAGCGGGTTTTGAAAATCTCAGTTGGCAACACTTACGAAAAGTTAAAAATCTAGCCGTTTTCTGGAGATTTTTTCCCCTCGGATCTAGCGGGTTTTGAAAATCTCAGTTGGCAATATTTATCCTGCAGCTAGCAACACCCATCTGTCCATTTGTAGATATTTACCTCCTTCCAATTGCGGGGAGATTTGATACGATGTCGGGTATTGATTTACTCCTCTCCAGGAGTTAGGCACAAGGCCAGTTTTTATCTTACTCCCACAAGTAAGATGTGACCCAAGGTCGGGTCGGGAAAGTGGGGTTTAAAAATTGCCTGGGCAGCCCCGTTGGCATTCCCCGGTAGGGGCGCCTCAGGCAGTAAGCAATAAACTTACTCCTCCCCAAAGAGGGGAGACGAAGCCTGGGAGGGTGGACCTCCTAGCACTGCACAGGACAGACCCATAGACCGGAGTAAATCAAGCCCCGAAAGCCAAGACAATACCAGTCTATGGGGTGCAGTATCCATCGGAACAGATACTACACTTTGATCTTAGCCAAAAGGCCAAGGATACGAAGTCGGGTAGTCTCAACTGGGAGTGGCTAAGAGGGCGAATCATTTTCCGTCACTCTGGGACAAAAACCAGGTGTTTAGGATTTTCAATGGGGGATCAGGTTAGTTTACAGCAGTTATGTGGCTCGAATGAGGTTAAACCCGAGTGAGGCGAGGCAGATTGCATATTGGCGCGGGCCCGAGATGAGCGAACTTCAACCGAGCGACGGTGATGCCTCGACAGACAGACTTATCTCAGTTGGGTCTTGGCTGATACGCTGGAACTTAAC
>OY744554.1:3187356-3207356 GCA_963556195.1 Sepiola atlantica | reverse complement strand
GTCTTGTTAGAGAGAGAGAGAGGGGGGAGGAGGGTGTGCGAGAGGAAAACGAAAGAGAGAAAGACTGTATAGAAAACGTTCGTATGGCAAAAGAAGAGAAAGAACGGAGGGGGAGGGGTAAGAGCTACGTATTGTCAGTGAGAGAGAGGGAGGGGGGAGGAGGAGGAGGGGCGGTGCGAGAGGAAAACGAAAGAGAGAAAGAGAGAAAGACTGTAAAGAAAACGTGCCTATTGTAAAAGAAGAGAAAGAAGGGAGGGGGAGGGGGTAAGAGCTACGTATTGTCAGTGAGAGAGGGGGAGGAGGAGGAGGAGGAGGAGGGGTGCGAGAGGAAAACGAAAGAGAGAAAGACTGTAAAGAAAACGTTCCTATTGTAAAAGAAGAGAAAGAACGGAGGGGGAGGGGTAAGAGCTACCTATTGTCAGTGAGAGAGGAGGAGGGGGACGGTGCGAGAGGAAAGCGAAAGAGAGAAAGAGAGAAAGACTGTATAGAAAACGTTCGTATTGCAAAAGAAGAGAAAGAACGGAGGGGGAGGGGGTAAGAGCTACGTATTGTCAGTGAGAAGAGAGTGATAATGTGGAGGGGGGAGAAGAAAGAGTTGTGTATAGGTAAAGAGAGAGGGGCGCGTCGCTTGTAGAAACGAGAGGGTAGAGTTAACAGAGAGAGTGGGTGATGAGAGTGAGAGAGAGAGAGAGATACTGAGTTTCTATTTCAACTGCTACAACAAAACTGCCGAGTCGAGTGGACAGTTTTACTTATATTTATTTACTTACTTACGTAGTTGAAAGCGCCGTTTTTTTTATGGTAGCTATTTATACTTCCAGTTCTTCTTTCACAGGGGGGAGAAAAGAAAAATCCCCCGCATCGTACTGGATTAAAAAGGGGGTTTATTTGGGGCCTTATTTAGGGGGTTTCTTCGCCCCCCTCCACGTTTCTAGACTGATTCTACCCTGATATGTTGTTGATCGACATGGGATCACCACAACAAAACCAACAACAGTCCATGGCGAAAATCTACAAAGACCAAACAAATAATAATTTAAATTTAATTGAAGTCAAAAGTAAGGTAAGTCGAAAAAAAAAAAAATATATATATATACATAAATTAAAAAATGGCTTATATGTATATGTATATATATATATATATATATATTTGATTTAGAAATGTCTGTTTTGTTGTTTGAAAGGTGAGATATAAAAAAAGAAAGTTAACTTCCTGACGCAAAGGTAAAAAAAAAAAATGTAGATTTCACAGAAAGAATAAATAAACATACATCGTTATATATATATATATATATATATATATATCTATATCTATATCTATATATATATACATATATTTGTGTGTGTTACTTTTCTAAAGAGATTCCAGACGAAGTACAAAGTTAATTACAAAATTCCACAAAGGTAAAAAAAAAAAGTATATCACACGAAAATTAGCCCCCCCCCCAAAAAAAAAAATTACTGTACATATATATATATATATATATATATATTTATTTATATATATGTGTTGCTGTTTACTAGTAGAAATAGAAATAAGCTTATGGCAAGTGAGCTACAAAAACGTTTGCGTTTCATTCCCGAGTAAATTCACCAGGCAAAATGCCTCTTATAAGATATATATATATATATATATATATATAAGTTAATACAACAAAAGATATAAGAGGCAACTAATGTCTTATAATTAGTGAAACATCCGGATAAAACTGAAGCTCAATATACTGGATAGAGCATTAATAGCATTAGATAAAGTGAAAGAATAAAATAAGGTGCTAATCAAATTTTATTTGCATTCAATGCTCAATACATATATATATATATATATATATATATATATATATATATATATGAATGTTGAATGAGATATCTTATTAGTTATGAAATATATAGTTTACCAATTAAGCTACACGGAGGCTTCTGCGTTTCAATCTCCGTAGGAAATCGTCAGGCTAAAATGCGGGGATGAAACGCGGACGCCTCTGTGTAGCCTAATTGCCATAAATATATTTTCATAACTTACTACCTAGCTCTATTCACGTATTGAGCACTGTTGAAGTAAATAATGAAAATTGATACATTAAAAAAATTATATCTCTTTATAAAATTTTATGTGGATACATGAAATAATAATAATAATCTAATATATATATATATATATATATATATATATATATATATATATATATGGCGATATTGAATTATCTTACCTAGACGCCCCTGTTCCGAATTCGTGTCCGTGGGCCGCCATCATAAACAACGTTTTAAATTTAATTTAGACGATGTCAAACCGATATAAATGATTGCACACTAAAAATAATAAAATAAAATTTAAAAAATTAAAAAAAAATTTTTTTATATTTCGAATTATTTTAATTTTCATTAAAAAAAAAAAATTGATTCCAGCAAATTGAATAAATTTTAATTAAAATATTTTCCCTGAAAAAGATTTTAATGTGACTATTTTGTTTTAATTATCACTGTTTTTGTGCAGAAGAGACAGTCCACGTCCACTGATGGCGACCCACGGCTACAAATTCGGAATAGGGGCGAGAAAATTCAATACATATATATATATATGAAAATCAACTTCTCGGCGTCGTCACAGATCTTGCACACACGAAGGGCTCAATATCCTTTCAGCCAGAGCTTTATAATAATTTTAAAAAAATTTAATAATGAATGTTTAAATAAGCCCTTGTAATTATTTATTATTGTTAAATATAATATTATTAAATAGAAATTGTTTTTTGCGCATTATAGACTTTCTCTTACCTTTGTGGAATTCAGACATTAACTGTTACTTCGTGTTGAATCACGACCAGGAAAGTTATATAAATAAATATATATATATATATATATATATATATATGTTATTTTTTTTTCAATTAATTAAAAAATCAATATATATATTATGTGATTTTTTTTTTCAATTAATTTAACAATCTATATCTATATCTATATATATATTATATGTGATTTTTTTTTTTCAATTAATTTAAAAATCTATATGTGATTTTTTTTTTCAATTTTAAAAATCTATATCTATATCTATATATATATATTATATTATATGTGATTTTTTTTTCAATTAAGTTAAAAATCTATATCTATATATATATATTATATTATATGTGATTTTTTTTCAATTAATTTAAATATATATATATATATATATATTACATTAAAGAGTGGTCGAGAATTCTGTTTTTTTTTTTTTTTTTTTTAACATTCCTTGACTTTTCAACTAGGAACCAGGTGTAGTATCTGTTCTTAGTTTTCAACTGTCAGTGAAGAAGTCCTTCTAGACTGAGGCAATTTAATTTTTTTGTTCCAACTCAGGAGCTGGATTTTCCCCACTTCCCTGACCTTGTGTCTAACTTTGCACTCGTTGTGAGACAAGTAAAATGGGAGCAACTTGTATTTCTATACGAAATAAGAAATATATTTCTTATTGTAAACCCGTAGCTTTATTGGTAAATTAGTTGTTTCCCAGCCAAAATGGCGGACAATGTATCGGCTGCTTTTTATTCCGCCTTCACAAATGAGTAAGTAAACCCAAATAAATTGTTTTTGACTAAATTAAAATTTACCGTAAATCATTTTAAAAGGAGATACAGATGGGAAATTAGCCCAAAACAATTTATTTGGGTTTACTTACTCATTTGTGAGGTCGGGAAAAAGACAACAAAAAATAAAACAGCCGATTCATTGTCTGCCATTTTGGCTGGGAAACGACTTATTTTCTATAAGTAATCACGTTTTATATCCTTTTTAAGTCAAATTTAATTAAATCTAAAAAAAATGAAGGTTTATGCCCCCCCCCCTCCTACTTCTTCAGGTAAAACAAGTTCGAAATATAATTAAATACATGACATTAAATTTATAGAATTAAATTACTTTTAGTATTAAAACTAAACATTTTATGTGTACGTTTTTAATTGTTCTATTAGTAATCAAGTTATTTTTATTTATGTCACTTTGTTCAATGTGATTCACGTCGAGGTGATAACAATTTAAAAAAAAGCTAATTACTAGAATTTCTCAAAGGTAAAAAAAAATAAGGCAGGTAAATTTATGAAAATATTAAAAAACAAAACAAATAACTTTATGTACTTCGTTTTATTTATTTATTTATTTTTATATAAGTATTTTATTTTTGTCACTTCCCCTGAAAGTAAAGTTACTTATAACTTGTTGGTTTATATATATATATATATATATCTTTTCTCGTCAGGTGCGTGTTGAACTTCCGTTTTGTGTGTATAGAAAATCAATGTGAAAAATATATTTTTCTATATTTTCACAATTTATTTTCTATATTTTGACGTTAGGAATATCAATTTTCCCTTATATAGAAAGTTTTTTTTCCAAGAAAGGAGAACAAAATTTTCGGCCATATATATATATAATTAGAATAAACATAGTTTTATTTACTCCTCCCCAGGAGTTAGGCACAAGGCCAGTTTTATCTTACTCCCACAAGTAAGATGTGACCCAAGATCGGGTCGAGAAAGTGGAGTTTGAAAAGCCAGCGCTCGAGAGGTGAGCACTCTGGCCATTTAAAAATTGCCTGGGCAGCCCCGTCGGCATTCCCCGGTAGGGGCGCCTCAGACAGTAAGCAATAAACTTACTCCTCCCCAAAGAGGGGAGGCAAAGCCTGGGAGGGTGGACCTCCTAGAACTGCACAGGACAGGCGTGCAGTATCCATCGGAACAGATAGTTTGAGTATCCGACAATTGTTTCAGAACCTCTTCGGCTCCTCCTTAGGGATCGTAATGGTTCTGAAACAATTGTCGGATACTCAAACTATGTTTATTTTAATATAAAAAGCTCTGATATATATTGAGCACTTTTGAAAAGTATTTGAACTTATATATATATATATATATATATATATATATATATGAGGAAGAGACATGAGCATAAATAAAAAAAATATTTTCTTTCTATATATATATATACATACAGACAGAGTGAGACATTTTAGATTAAAAAAAAATTTTTTTTTTGTTAACTTTAACTGGTTTTGCAAACTCACATTTTCCTGATTCAAACAATCTAACCCGAGGTCAGTGGGGTGGACCAACGGGTCACATTATTTTTTTTTCTCAAAAAACCAGAAGAAAAAAAACCCAGAGTTTTAACCAAATAAAAGTTAAGTGAAAATCAATTCACTTGTTAAAAGAGATACATATTTTGCGAAAAAAAGGTAAATACAAGAAAAATATTGATTTTTCTATAAATAATAAAACTTTATATAAACGGGCACAAATTGATCAAATTAAAATCTGCATAAACCGGAACTGAGACAGCACATTTTGCACAAATAAAGTACTCAATATCCTATCGGTTAGAGCTATATCACGGAAAAAAAAAATAATTAAAAAAATAATTTTTAAAAAATTATGAAAAAAATAATTTAAAAAAAAAAATAAATAAATGCACTTAAACGGAATATCAACACTCACCTGGCGCGAGAACTAATATATATATATATACACTAGATATATATATATATACTAGATAAAGTTATCTACTGCATCGATAGCTAACGAATTTCGCGCCTGGATACCTTTTGTCGTTTTTGGACCACCATTCACCAATTGGATTATTTTTTAATCAACCTCTTTGATATCTTGCCTGGAGCTATTTTAGACTTGTTCACTTGGATGAACTGTATAGTTTTACTGAAAAGTATGTTTTGGGCCGATATATTTGATGTTTTATATACCTTTATGTATTTTTATATATTTTCAAAGTTTAATTTTATTACCTGCAGTAATGTCATTGCAGTAATGGTCCTCCGAGGAGAAGATTTTCTTTGAAAACTCATGAGTTAAGGACTTTAAAGTACTTTGCCTGAACATTGAATTGTAATAAAATTTGATTCGCACCTTATTTTATTCTTTCACTTTATCTATTGCTATATATATATATATATGGGAAGATGAAAAAGGAAAACCAAAAAATGGATGTTTTTTATGTGTACATCAACGTTTCGTCTTCATTTATAAGACTTCATCAGGATGATAATATAAAGAAAAAATGTCATGCAAGTACAAATACATGTAGGGTAGACATATTGGGAGGGAAAATAAAATAAAATAATGGCCACTACTGGGTGGACGTCCGTACTTGTTGGAGAATAAAAATGAATGTTGTGGCCATTATTTTATTTTTTATTTTTTCCTGATGAAGTCTTATAAATAAAGACGAAACGTTGATGTACACATAAAAAAAACATCCATTTTTTTGTTTTCCTTTTTCATTTTCCCATCACGTCGGATTACCTTCATCCTTCTCTTCCCATATATATATATATATATATATATATATATATATGATGTGCATGAAGAAATAAGTATAGTGCTCAATTATGTCAGTAAAGCATGCAATTATGTGCTGATTAGCTATCCTTACCGGCGGTTTCTGGTGCAATAGGTAAAGCAACTCTATGGGGTTGAGTACCACCCCTTCATTAGCGGCTGTAAAGGACTATACTACGTTGTGTCTGTTTATTTGGAATTTGATTTGAAAGATGATTTAAATCGTCCAAATACACACACAGTTTGAATTATCTCCTAGACGCCATCATCGAGCGTATTAGATCTCTCTGCTTTATGAGGGCAACCTGACATGATGGTACTTCACCCGACAAGTAAACCCTGGCCATTGACCAAATATTCAAAATAACATAATATTCGACGGTCAAATAAGATCCCTTCGACACGGCTATACACTTGCTAATACGAAGAATGGTGCACCTTCTCCTAGTGATGTTACCTCAAGTAACAGCACTTAGCTGGATACTCCACCAGACTAGATGAATTCTTGTCCTGGAATCCGGTGAGACCAAGAGACCACAGGAAAATTTATCCTCCTAACTTTTTAACTAACTCGACGTTTGAGAAATAAAGGAGAACTTTAATAGAATATTCGAATATCTATGGATCTCATATAGAGATTAGGTGTTAGACCCAGGAATAAACTTAAACGGAAGTTCAAAACTTCTCCGTCCCATTTGAGGGTTCTTGATAAGGTGCATAAACGTATCTGTAATTTGATTGGCAACACACTTTTTTCTTCTCTGCACCCTCTCTCTCACAGACGTGATATATATTTTTTATTTTATTTAAGTGTTTATGGAAATCGCATGAAGGATGTAAGGAGGTAAAAAATCCTACTTCAAGGTAAAAAAATTAGCCAACAATAAGTTTTATATGGATAGATTCCGACCTAGAAACCAGCAATTCTTCCCCCTTTGTCAGAAATATCATTCATGGAATGTGAGGACTAAAGGACAAAATAAGGAAAGCGAGAGTTGTGAGGCTGACGAAAGTAAACCCAAGTTAGTCACTTTCTACTCTCCATCATGTCGCTAGTCTCAGTCTTTTCTATAAATACTATCATTGCATGTGTTCTTCAGAATTATGTGATCTATTCCCTGCTTCTTTTGTTCCAGCTCGTTTGACTCGTTGGTCTAGTGGTCTCCATCAATTCGGTGTTTTGATACCTCATTGTAATACAGCTTCTTATTCCAGTAGCTTCTTTCCAAGAACCGCGGGCTTGTGGAACTCTCTTCCTGCTGACTGTTTTCCTCCTACCTATAACCTTGGTCTTTTCAAGACGAAGGCCAATAGCCATCTCCTGTCTTAGTGATAATGTTTTATTAATGTTAACGCCTTACATCAAGTGGCTTCATGCCTTGTCTGGAGCGATTTCAATGAAAAAAAAAAGAATTATAACAAAGTAAACTGGAAAATTCGTGTTTTTCGCTGTTTTACCAACTCAACTTTTAAAAGGTTGAAGAGAATCTTGATCGCACACTCGGATAACTTTGTATCTCGTATAGAAATCTAGTGTTAGCCCCATAAAGGGGCCCCTTGATTTCTGAGAACTTCGACTGAAGTAAAATGGAAACAAGAGAGATATATATGTAAACTGCCTGGCGAATATACCCGGTGAACCAAGTGTAAGATGTCCAAACAATTCCGCTTACAGGGACGGTTAGAATCCTAAAAAGATCTCTCGGTTGACGCCTTTGAAATAGCGTGTGAATGTCTGGCATCCGGTAGGATGCCCCATCCCCAGCAAAAACAAAATAAGAAAATTGAAGAAATATATATTCAGCTCTATTCCACTGAATATTGAACTACTGATATTTGCAGGTTGCTTGATCTAAGTGCAAAGGATATATGTATGTGTGCGTACAATATATATATGTAAAATGAAAAAAGGAAAGCCAAAAACTGTGATTTATGTAGTCATCAACGTTTCGTCTTTATTGAAAGACTTCCTCAGGATGAAGAAAACAATGTAGAAAAATCATACAGAATATTAATTTTGATTTGTCAGAAAATGTCCAGACTCGGGTATGGTGGTTGACGTGTACAAGCAGAGAATGAAAATCATGATTTTGGTTGTAGTGTTATCAGCAGTGGCCTGTCTCATTCAAAGCTAAATACGTCTTTTCTATTTTACGAATTAATAGTACATTGATTTTACTAAAAAAAAAAACTTCTTACTATCATGATATGAAAAAAAAAAATCTAATATATATATATAACTTACTAAAAATTTTTACTTTTCTGTGTGGAAGCACCGTTAGTAGGATAACCGAATTTTGTTTGGAACACATCTGCTAGTAATGTGAGCCAGGGCAGCACTTTTTGTATACGCCACTATCCTACACTATCCGCCAGAATTTGTCTCGCGTAACTTAAATGAACCAATCAATCGCAATCATTTAAGAATAGAGAATCGTCTTCATTATTAAAAATAAACACCGAATTATCATTTTATCCCCCTCCCCCTGAATTTTTTTTTTCTTTTTCGGTTTATTTGTATTTTGTTACTTTTCAAAATAGAATTAACGTTGATGGATTTCCCCCCCACATTAGTAAGTATTTTTTACTTTACGTTTTTTTAATAAGTGTATTACACTTAAAACTACTTACCGCCATTTTGTTTAGGGAAACGACAATTTCACCTATATTTCTTATTTCGATCTAATCTGCCTGTTTTCTATTGGTCTAAAACCTGGCTTTATTTCTATATATCAATGGCCGTTTTTATCAATGATTTTTTTTTATTAAAGGTAGTTTTTTTTAAAATAATTATTTAACGAATATGTCTTTAATTTTTACCTGAACAATTTAAAAAGAAAGTTGTCCAGTCTCTTCACATAGTTTGGTACTTCTGCAGTTTACGGACCGTGCTGAAATAATAACGTTATTATTTAGAAACAATATCATTTATAAAATAAAAATGTTTATACAATTTTCATAACATAATCAGTATTGAGAATGCATGATTTTCATCAGATATGTTTGACATTTTTCGCCATTTTTACATATATTTTATTGGTTTTATGTTCTTGTTAATCTAAGTTGATTTTATTAGTAAGACTGTGTATAATATGTATTTTCTTCATCTTCTGTAAAAACAAATTGTATATCTAAAAAACTTCACAAATTTTGTAAAACTTATCAAAATTGTTTCTCTTTATTTATAAAGTATTTGCCTTTCTAAAATGTCGAATTTGCTTTCTGATTGCATTGTCATATTTTCTGTAATCAATTAGTCAATATAAACAAATTGACTCATGATTTTTGAAATATCAAAAATGTGTCTAATTCATGGTGAATAAAGGGATTTTTTTTTTGTTTTTTTTGTGAATTTAGTTTATAGATTTTTGTACTTTTTACATTTGATTTGATAAAAATAAATCGATTATTGTAAGCTGCTTCCTAATAATATGTATAGTTACTAATTTCTGGACACGACTAAGAAATTTCTTACTAAAACTTTTCAATTATTATTATTTAGTAGTAATTTTGTTTTTCACATGTTCGCCCCCAGTCGCAGACCCCAGTCGCATGTTTGCCAGGCCTGTATTATGGATCGCCTTGTTAGAAACCCATTCTTAACACGGTGAGGGGGCTTTAAAAAAAAAACTATTCTGTACTTTCATCTAACAGTTTAACAAACAAAAGATAGCATGAAAATTGAATTTAACTTTAAAATCCTATCTAAAAAAATAGCACGAACCGTAAACTGCAGAAGTACTAAAAATAGTTTTTATAACATGGCCTTTTTTATTCAGTAAAATGTGTACCCTTGCTTCCACAAATAAAAAGTGATTCATTTTTTTCGTGCGATTACGCGTCAACAGCGTCGAAATACCTGGAATGTGGGTTAGGGGTTGGGGGTTGGGGTAAGGGTTGGGGGGACAAGAAAAACTAACCTGTCTTTATGTACTCGCCTCCTCCCCACGAGGGCAGAGTTAGTCACAAGGTCGGTTTTTAATGTAGGGGAAATCCAGCACCTCAAAAAAGGGGTACTCTGGATTGGGACAATTAAAAAAAAAAAAAAACACCCTCAGTCTAGAAGGTGTTCTGGGCATTTATAACGACAGCTAACAAAATGAATAAAAGAGGTGAAAAAAACAAAAAAAACAAATAGGCAACAAATAAATGTTACCAAAGGCAAGATAATTTACTTTTCTACCTACCTGGACAGTGGACATGTTTATTTATTTTAACTTAAAGCGTTTTTTAGTTTGATTAAAAAATTAGTATCGAGACGTCATGTTAGAATTGAAAACGACAAATGACCGCATTTGATCACGTGACATCTCGACACTAGTTTTAAATCGAGCCAAAAAAAACGCTTTAAAATAAGTTAAAACACAAATAAACTTATCCAGGTTAGTAGAAGAGTAACTTATCTTGCCTTTGGTAACATTTATTGGGTATATGTTACGAGACTCAGCAGAGGCGCGAACGGGGTCCAAAAAAAGAACGAGAAAGGGTTTAAAAACATAAATTTGCAACAAGTGAAGTTGACCTACGACGAGAATAGATATTTTTCTACTTACCTATGTAATTTGTTTTTATTTTTACGTATTATAAATGGGTTTTCATTAGATGTAAAAAAAAAAATGTCTTGTTTTTTTTCCCAACGTTTTCACAAAAATCAATATGGCCGCTCCAGGTACATTTGTTAGTAACCCCCCCCCCAATCGGCCATTTTGTTTTCTCAAGTTGCGGTGAGAAAACTATTGATTTCTAATAAATAGCACTTCAAACGGGTTTAAAATACAAACAAATAGCACATGCAAGTTTGAAACTAACTTTTACAGCTTACAGTTACTTTTATTTGTTGTAATTTGTTTTTTTTGCGTTTTTACTCTGCTGAGTCTCGTAAAAGATTCCCCATTTATTTGTTGCCTATTTGTTTTTGGGGGATTTAAAAAAAAAAAAAATTTTTTGTTAATTTTTTTACCCCTTTCTCGTTCTGTTAGCTGTCGTTATAAATGCCCGGTGTTCTCCCCCCCCCCCCCCCCTTCACTGACCGCGGACAGAAAAGATGAAGTGTAGTATCAGAACAGATACTACGCGTTACTCTTAGCAAAAAAAAAAAAGGGGGCCATATTGACAGTGGAACAAATCTTTGTAAATCGGAGCAGAAGCGAATGAAGACAGCACCTATTTATCTACGTCCCACACAGTAGAATGTGACACAAGGTCGGAAAGTGGGAATGCACTCCAGAGGAGGAGTGCTAGGGGCTTTTAAAAAATTGCCTGGGCAGAGTGCCTCAGACATTAAGCACTAAACTCAATCCTCCCCAAAGAGGGGAGGCAAAGCCTGGGAGCGCCACTTCCCAGAACTGCACAGGACAGACCCATTGACCGGCGTAAATCCAGACCCGAAGATCCAGACAATACCAGTATGGGGTGCAGTATCCATCGGAACAGATACTACACTTTGATCTTAGCCAAAATGAATGAAGACAGCAACTCTGAAACAAATAATGGGGGCTATACCAGTAATAAATGATATATATGACTGTATAAGGGGTTCACTTTATTATGTAAATTTAGCGTAAAATAATCACCCAGTACGTGATCCATATAACATGGGGCAGAACGAGTAACCATTTTTTTTCTCCAAAATTAATGCTGTTTATTTATTTTTTTTTCAAATTGCCATCTTCATTTTAAAAAGAATATTTGGTGCTTCTACTGTTTCACAACGACATTAAAATATTTAAAGAAATGTATAAACTTATGTACATACGTGGTAGCTGAAAATAAGATTGTACAGAAAAAATTACGCAAATTCATCCAGTATTTATTAAATTATAAGAAAAAGAAGAAAAAAACGATCTTACGTATCGGTAGACATTTTTTATCCAGTTCAGCTAACTGATTAGGCAAGGGAGATAACTCAATTTTTTTTCTTCGGAAAAACTTAAAATGGCGACCGAAAGATAAAATCGTTTTTTTTTTTTTAATTTTTAATTTAATAAATACTGGATGAATTTTCGTAATTTTTGGTGTACAGTCTCCTTTTCAGCTACCACCTAAGTACATAACAAAGTTTATACATTTCTTTAGCTATTTTTTTTTTTTTTTTAATCTTTTTTTTTTAAAAGCGGCCTAACATGTCGGGGCGAAACTAAAGAAGCACCGAAAAATCTTGTATGTTGCCGGATATTTTGTTAAATTTTTAAGGACCATTTTAAAGCTCAATTTCCCCTGTGGCTGTTGTAATGCGTGAGGTGATTTTTGCCGAGCCAATATCGTCCGCCATGGGGACCGATCTGTAAAAGCACCTGAAAAAAAATATAATTATCTGGTAACGTCCACAACAGTACACAGGATACCTGCCTACGTGCCTACCTGACAAATAATCAGGGTGGCAGGTACCCTTTGTTCATTCTGTTCTTTTGTTAAACAAATTCAATTCTCCCCCCACCCTCGTCTCCTCGCGAGGAAGTCGTGGCCGTCCTGTTAAAGTGATCACACTTAACGTCATTCGTACACAGACGTGTGTATTTTCTTTTAGTTTACATAAATAAACTAGAAAACACGTCTCAGAACTTTTGATAAACTTCTCCGACTGACTTTCATTCCAGACCTGAAATCGAAGACTTTTTTTAAAAATTTATTTATTTATTTTAAGTCGCCCAAGACAAGTCATGAAGCCACTTTTTTTTGTTTATTTATCTTCCTCCCACAAGGTAAGATGTGACACAAGGTCGGGAAAGTGGGATTTGATAAACCAACGCCCGAGAATGTGAACACTCTGGCCATTAAAAATTGCCTGGGCAGCCCGGGCTGTATTTCCCGGTAGGGCGCCTCAGGCAGTAAGCAATAAACTTACTCCTCCCCAAAGAGGGGAGGCAAAGCCTGGGATGGTGGACCTCCTAGAACTGCACAGGACAGACCCATAGACCGGCATAAATCAAGCCCCGAAGGCCAAGACAATATCAGTCTATGGCGTGCAGTATCCATCGGAAAAGATACTACACTTTAAAAAAAAAAATATTTTTTTAAAAGATATTTCACCCCAAACAAGGCAGGCCGCCACTGTAGATGTACGGGTCTACTGAGAAATTGGGTGTGGGTTTTGGGTGTCATCCTAAGTTGGGAGCTGTGCAGCGAGATGTCTGTTTACATTAGTTTTAAACTTCTGTATGTCAGTACAGTCGGGGGAGCAGGGCGGGAGTTCCAAAGGCTGGCAGCACGAGGGAAGAAGCTATTTGAGTAGAAGGCTCTCCGGCATCTGGGGACCTTCACAGTGAATGGATGGGATTTTGCTGATTGTCGGGTTGGTCTAGTGTATTTTCGTCGAGGGGCCACCAGAGCAACAAGTCCATCGGAGCACAATCCATTAAATGATGCAAGCAGCTATAACTCTCAATATAGGATGACCCCCTAAACTTTCACCCCAATTCTCAGTAACTCCTTACTGGCAACTTGTCTTGTTTGGGATGAACTAAGTTAAAAATATTTAAAAAATTAAAAAATGAAAAAAAAAAAAAAACTATTTCAAGGTCAACGCTAAGTGTTAGATGGATAGATTCCGACCCAGAAAACAGCAATTCTTCCCCCTTTGTCAGAAACATCGTTTATGGAATGTGACGACTGAAGGAAAAACTAAGGGAAAGTAAACCCATATTAGTCACTTTCTACTCTCCTAAATACATCAAATCTGTTGCTCAGGTTGCAGGAACAACTGTTGGATCATTCCACCGCTCCAGAAAGTACTTTACCCCTATTGAAATCCTCTACATGTATAAGAGTCATATACGTCCTAAGATGGAGTACTGCTGGCTAAAATAAAATAAAATAAAAACTCTGAAATAACGCTAGTCTTTCTCTGCTCATCCCGGCATTGTTTCTAGTTGTCTTGAACTGTTGCATATTGTACAATACTTGCTTCATGATAGACACACCGCGCATGAACCCTTACAGGGGCTGCCCATTGTCTCGAGATTAAACGAAATCCTTATATATATATATATATATATATATATATACCTCAACAACTAGGTCAATCCCCTGTTGTTGAGGTCAATATCTTAGGTTTTGTATCTTCCCTGATAAACTGCCCAGTAAGCATCTTGCTAGGTAGCG
The DNA here is from genome assembly GCA_963556195.1 of Sepiola atlantica. Lineage (NCBI taxonomy): Eukaryota > Metazoa > Mollusca > Cephalopoda > Sepiida > Sepiolidae > Sepiola > Sepiola atlantica. Next base: position 3,192,927 of record OY744554.1, on the reverse strand, counting down.
AAACACGTGTAGGGAAAAATAACTTTACAAAATAAATAAATAATAAAATAAAAGATTTTTTCGTTGTGATTAATCCTCTCTGGGAAAAATATCTTGCTAAACTCTCCAAATATATGTATAAATGCATCGAGCTTGTTTTTATTGGCCTTGTTCCGGACTTTACTGAATATTCTCAATGAAACATCTAAATATATATAATATATATATAAGAGGTTTATGTAGTTTGCTTGAAGCATTGTTTATTGGTATATAGAAATGTGATACTTAGAAGGCAATACAATGCAGAGGTGTGACGGATAGACACAAGTTGGAGCAAATAAGACATATAATGGTGGAACAAATTAAGTAGTTTCACACTTAATACAATGTATACATACACACATATATATATATATATATTTATTTATTATTTTTTTCCCCACAAATACACATACATCTGTTTATCTACACAATGTTACATGTTATGTAATACCTGTATCAAGATGGTCTGGTGGAAACTCTGTATGATATAATATTTCGGGAACTCTTCCCTTTCTTCTGAAATTTAAGCGTGCATATGAAGGAAGCCGTAGGATGCAGTCTTGCAGAAAATACCGGTTAAATTTGAATTTCAAACCAGATTCAAAAATAAAATAAACTTTTTTTTTTCAATTTTTTTTCAATTTATTTATTTATTTTTAATATTTTATTTATCTATGTTTTATCTAATTTATTTATTCATCTATTTACCTTAAACTTTTTTTTTTTGTTGCTTTTTTTAATCTTTCCTTTTTTTTTTTTTTAGTTAAATTTTAAATTCTAATCTAAATTTAAACAAAGTCTATACGTTTTAAATTAATATGTCGGTTAATACTGTCATTAAACATTGCATTATATATATATATATAATATATATATTAGTTATATACCTGTAGAAGAGCCAGATACGTCCTAAGATGGAATACTGTTGCCACATCTGGGGAGGTGCCACTTGGAGCAGCCGTTCTTGTCTGGAAAGTGGACAAAGTACAAAATTGACTTTGCAATCTAGTGAGAGATGATCTTTTGCATGGAAGATACGTTGCTCGGCTTTCTCTACTGTATCGTCGTGTAGATGGCAGGTGCTCGACTCGGCTCCAATACCTGCTCCCCTCCCCTGTAGAACATTCACCACAAGAACCCGTCTAGCTTCAACCAACGTAATTTCCATGAGCAAAGTTTCTTTCCTAGAGCGTCCCATCTGTGGAACAAGATACGACGATATTATATTTCTGAATTTTTGAGATGAGGTTTGATAATTTGCATAATTTTGGTTATTCGGACTACATTTCTCATCTTGAGTGTTATCATCACAACGTTTCGGCCGCTGTAGCCTCCGGCCTTCTTCAGGTGTATCTCTTCGAACTCGGGAATATTTCTGTTGAACTCGGGAATCTGGACGGAATTTCGAACGGAACCCTTTATTTAATCCACGGGGGTAGCATGCTCTTGTTCCGTCAGTGGACAACGACCCGTGGTCTAGTGGATATAGTACTAAGTTAAATTCAGTTTCAAGTGATAGTCATCTGAAAGTTGAAGGTTCAATCCTTGGTGCGGGCGGTACGAAGAATTGTGAATTACTGAAGACTTCTCCCGGTCATGGCTGACGGAACGAGAGCAAGCTACCCCGTGGATTAAATAAAGGGTTCCGTTCGAAATTCCGTCCAGATTCCTGGAGGTTACATCGGCCAAAACGTTGTGGTGATAACACTCAAGATGAGAAATGTAGTCTGAATAACAAAAATTATGAAGGGAGGGGGGTATTTTACGTTAAATTTATTTACGAAACTAAAATAATTGATTTTTTTTCATCAAGTTTTTTCAAGGTGTTCAAACGTAATCGCCTAAAAAAAATAAAATCTCAGTTTTTGGGGGAAGGTGATGGTAGCTGAGTGTACTAATCTATAATACCTATTTTGGTTAAATAGTCGTTTCCCAGCCAAATTGGCGCACAATGAATCGTCTGCAGTTCTCTGAGCTCACAAATGAGTAAGTAAACCCAAATAAATTGTTTTGGATTAATTTAAAATTTACCATAAATTATTTTATAGGAAATACAGTTGGGTTAATTGACTTGGGGTTGGTTTACTTACTCGTTTGTGAGGTAGGAAAAAAAAAAGCAGGAAATTGTCCGCCATTTTGGCTGGGAAACGACAATTTAACCTCTATTTTATATACTGTTAATCGAATATTTATTCAAATAAAATGAAATAAAACGAATTTTAGGAATCAACAGAACGAAAAAAAGGATGAAAAAACATGTGCAACAAATAAATGCATACAATAAAAGTTTGTCAAGAAGCATGCGAAAATGTAATGTTCTATCAGTTTCTATCAGTATATAGTTTAGTTTTCGATTTTTTATCGATTTTCAAGTCCTTGCCATGGGTGAGCCTCCATTTTGAATTTCTTTTCGAGCAGTCAACACCGACTGTTTTGAACAAGAAAACCACCCTTTAAAATAAGTTAAAACACAAATAAAATTATCCAGGTTGGTAGATGAGTAACTTATCTTGCCTTTGGTAACATTTATTTGTTGCACATTTGTTTTTGTTGTCACCTTTTTTTTTCGTTCTGTTGATTGTAGTAAAAGATTCCCCGAATTTTTAAAAGTCCTATTAAATAAAATTAAATTACATTTTCGCATGATTATTGACAACATTTATTGTATGCGTTTCTATCAGTGTATTGTTTTACAAATACTTCAATGGATTGTGCTCCGATGAATTGGCTACTCTGGTGCCCCCTCGACGTAAATTCACTAGACCAACTCGACAATCAACTAAATCCCATTCATTCACTGTGGAGGTCCCCAGATGCCGGAGAGCCTTCTACTCAAATAGCATCTTTCCTCGTACTGCTGGCCTCTGGAACTCCCTCCCTGCTCCCTGTTTCCCCGACAGTACTGACATGATGAAGTTTAAAACTAATGTAAACAGACATCTCGCTGCTCAGATCCCAATCTAGGTTGACTGCCACCTACCTTCTCCCCTCTTCTTTTTTTCTCAGTAGCCCCTTACGTCTACAGTGGCGTCCTGCCTTGTTTGGGGTGAACTATGTTAAAAAAAATAAAAAAATGTTAAACTATATTTTGAGGATTTATTTCTCTGAGCCGTCTCAATCTGGTAATCTCTTCACCCGGACAACACCAGGTAACACTGTTGGTTGTTTTGAAAGTCGATATTATTATCTATTTCAGTTCGATTCTATTGGTAATAGTTACCACGTTGTTTTGAGAGAAAAATGAAAAAATATATTCTCTAAAGTGCATAGAAACACTTAGTAAAATAAGTGGGTATCTTTCAGAATGATCAGTACGCTGAAAACACTCAAAAAAACAAATATACAACAAATAAAAGTAACTGTCGTCGATAAAAGTTAATTTAAAACTGACCTGTGATATTTGTTTGTATTTTTAAACCGTTCCAACTGCTATTTAGTAGAAATCAAGTTTTATCACGCGAACTTGCAAAAAAAAAAAAAAAATGGCGCTTGCTCGTAAGACGCCATATTGTCTAAAAAAAACGAGTAAAAAATGAACAAGAAATTTTTTTTACATCTAATAAAACCCCATTTATAGTACGTAAAAATACAAACAAATATCATAGGTAAGTAGACAAATATCTCTTCTCGACGTAGGTTAAACTCACTTGTTGCATATTTATTTTTATAACCCCGTTCTCGTTAGTTTTTTGGACCCCGTCCGCGACTGTACTGATCATTCTGAAAGATACCCAAATAAGTCTATATCACCCCTCGTTCCTACGTAGACCTTTTCTAGTCTAAAGAATTTATCTACCTCCCACAGCGGTAAGATGTGACACAAGGTCGGAAAGTGGGATTTGGAAACCCTCGAGAATTTGAGCACTCTGGCCATTAAAAATTGCCTGAGCAGCCCCGTCGGCATTCCCCGGTAGGGGCGCCTCAGGCAGTAAGCAATAAACTTACTCCTCTCCAAAGAGGGGAGGCAAAGCCTGGGAGAGTGGACCTGGCAGAACTGCACAGGACAAACCCACAAACCGGCGGAATCAAGACCCCGAAGGCCAAGACCACACCGGTCTATGGGGTGCAGTATCTATCGGAACAGATACTACACTTTGATCTTGGCGAAAAGGCCCAGCCTTCTGTTATGGTGCCAATAAAAGACCACGTGGAGACTGCGGCATATTGCGAACGGCATCACGTGTCCATTACAGGCGGAACAAATCGAAAAGGAAATCCTGTAAAATTTTACCCTTTGCCCCACGGAAGCCTAAAAATGAGATTTTTTTGTTGCACAACGACATTAAAATATTTACAGAATTGTATAGACTTTGTTATGTACTTACGTGGTAGCTGAAAATAAGATTGTACAGAAAAAATTACGCAAATTTATCCAGTATTTATTAAATTATAAGAAAAAAGAAGAAAACGATCTTACGTATCGGTAGACATTTCAGGGAGATAACTTTTAGAAAAAGTCAAAATATAAGAAAAATGGCAGTGATTTATTTTTGAATAATTTAAAATGTTATAAAACGAACATAATAATAAAACTTTTATTATAATGTTTTGGCCAAAATGTGAATTTATTGAAAATAAACTTTATTTTATTTCAATGTTTTTCTTTCAGAAACTATATTTTATTAAATTTTAAAAAAAAAATATTAAATTGTTTTTATCTATTGGTCGTTACTTCTTGTGGATTATCTGCCACTAAACTGCACAAGTGCCGAACATTTATTGAAGAAAATAAAATTTGAGAAAATCAACAGTATAGTTGTTCATTTCAAAACGAACATTTAAAAAATTTAAATTAGATCGAGTTTTTTTTTTCTTTTTTTTTTTTTTTTTTTTACAAAATTTTAGTTTTTATTTAATTTTTTTTTTTTTAAACGGGTATCCATTGCATTTCCACTGTTTTTTTTTTAAATTATTATTTTTTTTTTTTTTAGCTTTTTAATTTTTTTTTTTTTTTTTTTTTTAGCATTTAATTTTTGTGCTTCCGTTTGTTGGCGCATGCGCACAGCCAGGGGGTCTCTGTTATGCAGTTTCACCAAAACCATGCCGTTCATTAACCCCGACACTAACCCCAATGCTTATTGCATCTCGCTGCACAACTCCCAATTTAGGATGACCCCCTAAACTTTCACCCTAATTCTCAGTAGACCTTACGTCTACAGTGACAACTTACCTTTTTAACTAAGTTAAAAAAAAAAAATTTTTTTAAATTAAAAAACATAACAAAAATTACAAATGATGGTGTTGATATGAAATGGTTATCCGTTCTCTTCACTATTTGGTCCGGAAGCAGGTGATCATTAGAGGCCTCCATTTACCCCACTTAAAAAAAAAATTAACACTATGAAATTTGAACGAAGGCTCATATTATAATAATTGGTGCTTATATAGATGAGGGATCATATGAAAAAATGCAGTGACACAGGTAAAAAATTGCAGTTCCAAATTAATTAACCGGAAAACTCTTTGATTTATGGGGAGTTTGGCAGCAAGATGTTCGGATTATTCGGACTACTGTTCTCATCTTGTATGTTATTCGCACAACGTTTCGGC
>OY744554.1:3174856-3182356 GCA_963556195.1 Sepiola atlantica | reverse complement strand
TAAGTTTTGAAAAGCGCCGAATTGCATTATTTTATACAAAGTAGATTAAATTGGTCCGTTTTTGTGCAGTGAAAGAAGAAGCCTCGTCCCGTGAGGAGGGAGAACTTTAAAATGATAAGATTTAATGCAGACTTCAGGTCAAGTGGAGAAAAAATATAAATACACGTGTGGAGTAAACAGCTCCCAACTTAGGATGACCCCCCAAAACCTACACTCTATTTCTCAGTAGCCCCTTACGAACTATGATAAAAAAAATTAAAAAATTACTGAAACAACAGATGTTTTAAAAAAATTTTTAAAATTTGCTTCTGATAATATTCCATGAAAAATGCCAGTATACTGAAATCATATGCCCTTAATATGAAAATTCATATACACTAAAATGTACAAAAGCAAGGAAATTCCCAAATCTTTACACTTTTATTGTCATTAAGGGTATGACTACATATCAACCAAACCATTTCATTATCACATCACTACAGTATACATCTCTATGCATGAGTGGATGAAGTGTGTGAGGTGCGCTGAAGAAAAATTCCTACCAGTAAAATACATAGCCCTGTTGTGTTCGCATACCCTTAATGACAATAAAAGTGTAAAAATTTGGGAATTTCCTTGCTTTTGTACATTTAGTGTATATGACTTTTTATCTTAACCCTATTAAGGGCATATGATTTTAGTATACTGGCATTTTTCATGGAATGCCACTACTTTTGTAAAGGCTATGCCTCAATACAATGGTCATTTTTAAGTTTTTTAAAAATTTTCTGGAAAACTAAGGTATATGGTAAACTGAAATTAAAATGCCATCAACTAGACCCTAGAACCTCTATCTCTGCCAAAAATCAGCTGAATCCATCAAATAGTTGATGAGATAAAGGGTGGCACATACGTACGTACGTATGTACAGATAACATGATTTCATGATTGAACTTTCTGGATCTCTGGATTGCCTTGACTAATGATGCTGAAATTCTACACACTTATAGAACCTATCAAATAAAAATTTTGTGCAAAGTTTTAACTAATTTGGTTTATTGGTTTTTGAGTTATGATTGATGAAAGAAATGAGATTTCTAGCATATGCCGTTTTTGAAGCCTCCCTTGATTCAAACAGCAAACTAAAGCTTACACATACACATACACATGAAATAAGCATCAGTATACGTTAACATCTTACAACTCGCATAGCTGTTTCTGCTTCCTTCACGGTCTTGCATACATACCACCCATAATACGACCTGTTAGTCATCATTTTTAAATCTGAAGTTTAATAAAAAATTTAAATACTGTCTCAGTCGGACCATAACATCTTTTGCACCAACCACTCGTGATCCGTGGACCATCGATTAGCATCCACTGATGTACTGTATGGTCTGAATATTAAGTTTGTGATTATTATATTTAAGTTTCGGAAATTTTTTAGATGAGGGTTGATAATTTGTAGAATTTGGTATATTTGGACTACTGTTCTCATCTTGGGTGTTTTTATCACAACGTTTCGGCTGATGTAACCTCCGACCTTCTCCAGGTGTACCTTGTCGACCTCGGGAATCTGGACGGAATTTCGAACGGAACCCTTTATTAAATCCACGGGGGTAGCATGCTCGCGTTCCATCTGCCATGATACTGTTAGTTTTTTAACCAATTTCGCTTCTCTGCCACATACTTCCTTCCATCCCGTAATTTCCTGTACACATTAGCCTAACTTGAACTTTTTCCTATTTATTTTAACCTCATGTGGAAAATTCTGTTTTTAACACAATTTGTACACCGACGTCCAATGTCGCTACAAAAGTACAGGGTGGTCTGCCATAACAGCAATACAGGAACAATCGCCAAGCATGTCATGACGTAATATCAAATGATATTCATGCAGCTGTGTGAGAGTGTCAATGAAAGTGAATAAACTGAATTTATTACAGGTTCTTTTTTTATTACTGGCGTTACTTGTTCTACATTAGGAAGTAAGTTAAAAGTTAGGCTAATGTGTACAGGAAGTGACGTGATGAAAGGAAGTACGTGACAGAAGCGAAATTGGTTTAAACAAACTATCAGGGCTACCCGGCATTGCTCGGGAGAGTAGAAAGGAATTTATTTTATCAATATTTTGTTTCGGAACTTTTGAGATGAGGATTGATAATTTGGATTATTTGGATCATTCAGACTACTGTTTTTGTCCACCTGTGGCACAATGGATAAAGTGCTAAGTGACAGTCTTCTTGAGGTTGAGGGTTAAATCCTCAGTACGGGTGATACTAAGAATACAATTGCAAATTACTTCAGGCCGACGGAACGAGGACAACCTACCTCCATGGATAAAATAAAGGGTTCCGTAAACATTGATGTTTCAGAATTTCCGAGATGATGATTGATAATTTGGATTATTCGGACTACTGTTCTCATCATGGATTGTTATTCTTGTAGGGAAGAGCGAGTCGGAGTCAGAGAGCAGTGAGGCATCGCTCTGGCTTGCAGCAGCCCCATCGGACAGTGACTCGGATATCAGCAGTATCCCAGCGGATGCGATGTTTCTCGACCCTTAGACCGCGGACGAGAGCACAAGCGAAGATGAGGCTTGCGTTGTCCCCCTCCGAAGAAGCAACCGACGAAGGCGATCGATGCCTCCCTGCCATCTCTGTGATCATGAGATCAGGGGGGAGTGTAGGGAACATGAAGATGAAGAGGGCTTACTTGCTAAACGTCCTCGAGTTTGCCTGTCTTATGCGCTGCGGGTGAGAGAAAGAAATCCAACATGGCGTCCATGAATGTTTATTACATACAGTTCACGCAAAATCTCGCAAAGTCTCGTTGCACGTATGGAAATCGGGTGTGCCTCGATATAATAAAAGCGGGTCTCGTACCGTCTCAGAAAAACTCGGTGTGAAGCAGGTGCACGTAATGAACAGTGAGAGCTGCTTTGAAAGTTAAGTGATTTGCGACCTTCGTTATTACTACAATTCTCACAACTTTTCGGCCGGTGTAACCTCCGACCTTCTCAGGTGTGACTTATCGAACTCAGGAATCTGTACGGAATTTCGAACGGAACCCTTTATTAAATCCACGGGGGAGGATTTTATAATTGTAAATTATTGTAACTTTTTTTTTTTATGAGAAATAAAATCGCCTAAACTGAGGAATTGAACCGTCAACCTCTAGATGGCCACTTAGAACTGATTATTACTTAGCGCTTTTATCCGTTGCGCCATGAGGGCTTACTTTTTGGGTTGTAAAAAGAAACCTGGTAATTTTTTTTTTACCTGGCGCAGTTTACCCCCTAAAAAAGTTTTAAATTCTACTTTTTTTTGTGCAAATACATTTAAACAGCCTAAAAAGATATCCGCAAAGGAATTAAAAAAGAAAATTAAATATTTAAGATTTTAGAGTGGGGGATCACTTTCCTTTATTAATTTAACGTAAAATGAGCACCCATTTCCTGGCCACTTAGCATAAAACATGATATGTAACCGACTTGAGTTTTTAATTTTGTAGGGGGGGGGCGTAAAAATTTAGCCAACCTAATTTGGGGGGGGGTAGGTTTAGGGTTAGGGGTTAGTGTTTATTAAATAAGTAACCCTCCAAATAATAAATTGGCTAAATTTCTACGTATTTTTATCAAGTAAAAAAAAAATCCCTTCACAAAATCTAAATTGCCTAAATCTCTACGTTTTAATGAAATAAATAATCCCCCCCCCCCCCAAAAAAAAACGAAATTGGCTAAATTTTTACGTGTTTTTATTAACCCCACAAATGTCTCGTTTTACGCTAAGTGGCCAGGAAATGGGTGCTCATTTTACGTTAAATTTATAAAGGAAAGTGATCCCCCACTGTAAAATCTTAAATATTTAATATTTTTTTTTTTTTTTTAATTCCTTCTTTGCTGATATTATTTAGGCTGTTTAAATGTATTTGCACAAAAAAAGTAGAATTTGAACTTTTTTACGGGGTAAACTGCGCCGGGTAAGATAGTAAAAGTTTACCGTAAACATGTCGGAACATAATGTAAAAAGACAGTGACATACTTAGAAACCAGTTCATAAATTTCTTAAACATGCCAATCTGCTAATTGGCCCATCCCAGATGGGAAATGTCCCCATTTTAAAAGAGCCGCATATTTTTTGTGTCTGTGCTAAATGCATATTTATTTATCTATTGTCACATGTCTGTTAGAAGAATACCTGTCCCAGGACAGGTAAAATAATTTCTCCCCTGAAATTTGCACCACTTTTATGTCCCCTTGCGAAGATCAAAATCAAGAAGCAATGATAACAAACCGCGCATGCGTGGTCCCCCTCTGTATGTGACTCGATGTGGCGAGTGTAAAATGCAATAAATTTGGGCAATTTGGGGCATTTTTTAACCCCTGGGGGCGCGAACCAGAATTTTTCTGATGTCAAGGATGCTCATTTTATATCCAGAACAATTGCCTCTACATTTTGGCCAAGTTACAGAAAAATTGAATGGATGGATCAAACGTTATGGGAGAAAAATATAAATGTTTTGCCATTTTGGGGGCTTTTGACGCCCTGGGGGCGCGAACCAGATTTTTTCCAAGCTCAGCGATACTTATTTTCAATTAGGAACAATTGCCTCCACATTTTGGCCAAGTTTCAGAGAAATTGAATGGATGGATGAAAAGTTATGGGGCAAAAAATGTCATTTTTTTGCCATTTCGGGGCCTTTTGACCCCCCTGGGGGGCTAACCATATATTTTTTTTTTAATCGGAGAATGTCACTTTCTAACCTGACCAAAGTTACAACTTCATGCAAAATTTCAGAGAAATTCAATGGATGGTTGCGGAGAAAAATTAGGACGGACGGACATGCCTTAAAACATAAGTTTCCCGATTTTATAAATCGGGGGACCAATAAACCTTATGTTTAGAATCCCTCTTCAAATTTTGATCGAAATCCATTACCTGATTTTGATTCTAGAAAATGTGTCTGAATTTTAAGGCTTAAAAAAAAAAAGCTTAGAGTCTTAAGAGAAAATTGGGTACTACTCCAGATGAAGCGCCTAATTTCCGTGACTGCTCGGCGGCAACGATCGGGCAGGTCGCGGAAGCGCCCGAGAGCTGCCGAGACGAAAACGAGGCTGAAGCAGAGCTGAACGATCAGGTTGCTGCCAGTCATCTGCGCTCAGCACAACAAAACAAGCGGTAGGAAAACCATTCGAACCGGCCGCAAACGTATCCGTAAACCCTGACCCTCGACGAGAAAATATATGACCCCCCCCCTCCCCCAAAAAAATATACAAAAAAAACTTGCCTAAATATCCTAAGAATAATAACATACTTCTTTGTTTTATGTTAAAAAAATTTTTTTTTAAAAAGACGAAAAAAAAAGTTGCCTAAATATCGTAAAAGAAATAGCATTTACTTCTTTGTAAAAAAAAAAGACAAAAAAAATTAAAATGGTTCATTTGGCCCACGAAAATAAAAAAAAAAAAGTTTATTTATAGTTCTTCAACTATGGTTTGTTCATTATTTTTATTTATTTTTTCAAATATATGTATTTTTTTTCTTTTGTATTCTTCGTCTTATATTGTCGTCTGCCACTCTTCCATTTTTACGACTTTCAGTTTTGCTTCAGCCTCGTTTTCGTCTCGGCAGCTCTCGGACGTTTCCGCGACCTGCCCGATCGTTTCCACCGAGCAGTCACGGAAATTAGACGCTTCATCTGGAGTAGTACCGAAAATTGAAATTAAGGGAATCTTGCTTAATTGGTAGCTAGTAACTATGGATCAAATATTTGAGTTTTCAAATAAGAAGTTGCACCCATATTATGACCCCCCCCCCTAACAACCCTGTAAGATACTCCTAAAATAATAATGAAAAGAATTTTAAGAATTTCTGATGGTCAAAAGTGGGGAATCAGTTTACGTTAAATGTATATAGGAAACTGATCCCCCCTCCTAAATAAGAAAATATTTGAAAGTTTTCTTATAAAAACCATGAGATTCTCTAACGACATGACAGGTAATTGTACACTGGAAAAAGAATTTTAAAAATTCGATGGTCAAAAAGTGGGGGATCATTTTATGTTAAATTTATGTAGGAAACTGATCCCCCTTACTAAAAAAAAATTAAAATATTTGAAAAAAAAAAATTCCAAAAAAACACTGAATTCTCAAGCGACATGACAGGTAATTGTAGATAGAAAAAAAAATTAGTGGTTAAAAAAAAAAGTTGAGAAAAACGGGTGGTAGAATATTACGAAAAAGCGCCACATTTTCTATAGAAACATAAACATATACACATACCCGATTTGGTACAATGTACCAGGTACATGTTCGTCTTTTCCCACAGTTCGTTTTTCACAACTTTTTACTGACCATTTTTTTTTCTTTTTGCGGTGTACACTTATCTATCAGGCTGCTAGAGAATTCCGGGGTTTTTGGAGAAAAAATTCAAATATTTTACAATTTAGGAGGGGGGATCAGTTTCCAATGTAAATTCAACGTAGACTGATCCCCCTCTTTTTGACCATCTCAATTTTTTTAAAAATCTGTTTTCGGTGTACAATTACCTATCATGTCGATAGAATTCCGGGTTTTTGGGAAAAAATTCAAAAAATTTAGATTTTAAGACGGGGGATCAGTTTTCAATGTAAATTTAACGTAGACTGATCCCCCTCTCAAATATTTAAAATTCGTCTTCTGTTTGCAATTAGTTATCATGTCGTGAGAGAATTCCCGGTTTTGGGGAATATTTTTCAAATATTTGCGATTTTAGGAGGGAGAAACATAAACATATACACATACCCCGATTTTTGAGAAACATACTAGATGTACCCGTGACCCAACGGGTCACAACCACTAGAATGGTTTATTCTACTTTGATTTCATGAACTGGTATATCTCTGGAGTTAAGGTTTGGGGAATGCCGACATGTTTGGTCTCGTCTTGGCTATTTTGGCACTCCAGAAAAACATTCGACTCAGCGTGCCGCTATTCCGAATTCACAACACCAAGCCGCAATCTCTGTCTCTCCGGTCATAATTTTTAAAAAGTCAAAATCTTTTTCATGTAAAACTTTATAATTAAAAATTGCTGGTAATTTTTTTTTTTTTTTTAATGAAAATTAAATATAAAGTTAAAAAAAAACACCTATTTGATTACTTATTTTTGTAAAATAAATTATCTAAAATAACAAAATACAAAACTTTTCCTTTCAGAAAGTTTTTAATTATGAAGTTTGACATGAAAAAGATTTTGACTTTTTACAAATGATGACCGGAGATACAGTTTATTGATTGTGGCTTGCTGTTGTGAAATTCGGAATAGCGGCACGTTGACTGAGAGTCGAATATTTTTCTGGAGTGCTATTTTTTTAAAACTTTTCCATTTTCAGAGTGCTCCCCTTAGGGGAGCTGGCTCCCCTCCCCCCCCCCCCACGTTAAACTGACTTTCCGTTTAATCTTGCGAGTTTTTTTATTTAATTTTTTTTTTATTTTATTTTATTTTTATTTTTTTAATTTAATTTTTTTTTAATTTTTTTT
>OY744554.1:3167356-3169856 GCA_963556195.1 Sepiola atlantica | reverse complement strand
CCATCCATTCACTGTGGAGGTCCCCAGATGCCGGAGAGCCTTCTACTCAAAAAGCTTCTTTCCTCATGCTGCTGGACTCTGGAACTCCCTCCCTGCTCCTTGCTTTCCTGACGTTACTGACATGCAGAAATTTAAAACTAATGTAAACAGACGTCTCGCTGCACAGCTCCCAATTTAGGTTGATCCCCCCCCCCCCCCAAAAAAAACAAAAACAAACCGTCACCCTTTTTTCTCAGTAGCCCCTTACGTCTACAGTGGTGGCCTGCCTTGTTTGGGGTGAACTATGTTAAAAAAATAAATAAATAAAAATAAAAAATTTCGAAGAAAAGAATGAATAAAAAAAAAGGCTATTTCTATAGTCAAATGAAAGAGGGATACACATGTACGAATGACAAATCTATTTCAACTTCGATTGTTCAATGCAAGGTGTACTCGGTAAAAACATGTTTATTTTTCTTTCCTTAAGCCAAGGCTTTTCAAAGATTAAAATCTTATCAGAGGAATTACATAGATGGATAAGTTGGAAGTGGAAAAGCCAAAATTCAAAAGATAGATAGATTGACAGATATAGATAGATTGACTGACTGACATAGATAGAGAGAGAGAGAGAGAGAGATATAGAGATTGACAGAGAGAGAGGGAGAGATAGATTGACAGAGAGGGAGAGATAGATTGACAGAGAGAGAGAGAGAGGGAGAGATAGATTGACAGAGAGAGAGAGGGAGAGATAGATTGACAGAGAGAGAGAGAGAGAGAGGGATAGATTGAGAGAGAGAGAGAGGGAGAGATAGATTGAGAGAGAGAGAGGGAGAGATAGATTGAGAGAGAGAGGGAGAGATAGATTGACAGAGAGAGGGAGAGATAGATTGACAGAGAGAGGGAGAGATAGATTGACAGAGAGAGGGAGAGATAGATTGACAGAGAGAGAGAGAGGGAGAGATAGATTGACAGAGAGAGAGAGAGGGAGAGATAGATTGACAGAGAGAGAGAGAGAGGGAGAGATAGATTGACAGAGGGAGAGGGAGATTGACAGAGAGAGAGGGAGAGATAGATTGACAGAGAGAGAGAGAGAGAGAGAATTGTGCCATATCAAACTTGGAAGAATTAAAAAAAAATTTAAATGTCCAACAAAAAAAAAGGACACCTGTGCAAATAAATCGTTGCTAATTGTCCCTGTTGCTTTGGTCGCTAATGGCGGCGGCTGCTGCTGCTGCTACTAAGATTGTCCCCGAGTGCAGTTGACTGAGTCATTCGTTTGTTGTTAGTAGGTTGACAGAACGCCCGACCCTCTCCCCTCCCTTCCCTGGGGATGGGAAATTAAATGATAAAGCAATTTATTAAAGATGTTTTGTTTTTCCTGTTATTTAATAATAGGTGTGTGTGCATATATATATATATATATATATATATATATATATATATATATATATATATATATATGTTTATAGAAGAATCTCTGTCCAAGGACAGGTAAAAATAATTCCCCAAACAGAACAGTTTTGCACCACTTTTATGTCCCCTTATAAAAATCAAGATATCATGATACTAAACCTTATGTCTAGAATCCTTATTCCAATTTTGATCAAAATCCATTACATGAAAATATCTCAAATTTAAAACTTAAGGAAATTGGATCGTGCTTGCGTAACTGGTGTTCAATAAATATGGATCAAACTTAATGCAAATCTGAAAAAAAAAAAAAACGAATTAAAGTTGTGCTCGTATTATGCCCCCCTAAAAGCCCCTTAAAATACCCCAAAAGAAACTGAAATTTGGAATATTTATTAATTGATGTCTAATACTTATTGTTAATACAGAGTGGGCAAAAGTAAGGGTCCTATTTTTAAAAATTCATAACTTTTTTTTTTTTTTTTTTTTTTTTTTTTTTTTAAATTTTAAATTTTTTTTTTTAGAATAAGTAAAGGATCCCTTCCGAAGCAAGCATGAGCCGTATTAGCCCTAAGGAACGTACCCTCATTTAGAAAACATTATTTTTGCTTAAAAAACTCAAAACAGTGTAAAAAACAATACTTTAGTTTTTGTAAGTTTTAAGAAGTGTTTTTCGGCTAAAATTTGTTTTGTTTATTTCAAAAAATCTCGGAAGGGTCAGTCTACACACACATAAAGTTTGGTGAGTTTAACTTTTATTTTGTGGAAGTTATTCAAATTCAAGTTATTCAAATTTAAAGATAGGACCCTTATTTTGGCCCACCCTATATTTCGCAAAAAAATTGGAGGTATCTGAATTTTTACGAAGGGCTTTCACTCCCTTTTTGCTCTCTTTGCATAAAACTAAATATAGCTCACATTACCCATACTTACGCCTAGTGGCTGTGTTCCAATAATTCATAATGATCGGTTCATTAGTTAAGGAGGGATTGAATGAGGATTATTCCAATGTACTATTGCCATAACACTTTTTTTGAAGAAGCTGAAATGTTGTAACACTCTGAAATACTGTCTTATAAATTTATGATTTTAAACTCGATTTTTTTAATTT
>OY744554.1:3149856-3162356 GCA_963556195.1 Sepiola atlantica | reverse complement strand
ATAGTATTCAGAAAAAATACCACTTATCAATCTTCATCTAAAAAAAAAATTCCGAAACTTGAAAATTCTTTTATCCAAATGAGACCAAAAAGTCGGCATTAAATAACCAGAAAAGGGTTGATATGCCGTAAGACAAAACGACTGAAGCATCGGAGTTTTTAACGCTGGAGATGCTATTTCCGACTGAAGTGTGACAGATGGACAAAGTCAAGGATGCGTTTTAAAAATAGCCCTAACTCTAACTCTAACCCACTTTGGATGAGGTCAAGAATGAAAAGGTTTATTAAAAAGCGGCGAAATAATGAATACAGTGTGTTTGAGTGTTGCCTTTATCAGATTTCGAGATCTAAACTGTCTACTGGGTCGACAGTTGAGGGTAAACGCTCTTCAATATTACAAATGCGGGGTTGTTTTTTTTTTTTTTTTTTTTTTTTTTTTTTAATGGCTTCGGGATGAAATAACCTGACATACGATAGGGTCATAATATATCGCAATGTCCGTTTGTATTGTGTGTGTCATGGCGTTTTTTTATTTTTTATTTTTTTTATTTGTATTTTATCAAATATAATGAATGTAACTTGCATTTAGCATTAATTTCCTTATATTACTAACCCTAACCCTAACCTGTCATTTGATAGGGTCATAATCTATCGCAATGTTCATTATTATTGTTTCTGTATCATGGCGTTGTTTTGTTTATATATATTAATTTCATTTTATGTTTTGAGGCATGTCCGTCCGTCCAGATTTTTCTCTGAAATTTTGCATGAAGTTGTAACTTTGGTCAGGTTAGAAAGTGACATTCTCCGATTTTTGAAAAAAAATCTGGTTCCTCCCCCCCCCCCAGGGGGTCAAAAGGCCCCGAAATGGTAAAAAATGGCATTTTTTGCCCCATAACTTTTCATCCATCCATTCAATTTCTTAGAAACTTGGCCAAAATGTAGAGGCAATTATTTCTAATTGAAAATAAGTATCGGTGACCTTGGAAAAAATCTGGTTCGCTCCCCCACGGGGGTCAAAACCCCCCAAAAATGGAAAAAAAAAAAATGACCCTTTTCTCCCATAACGTTTGATCCATCCATTCAATTTTTCTGAAACTTGGCCAAAATGTAGAGGCAATTGTTCTGGATATAAAATGAGCATCCTTGACCTCAGAAAAATTTAGGTTCGCGCCCCCAGGGGGTCAGTAGGGGGGTAAAAAATGCCCCAAATTTATTGCATTTTACACTCGCCACATCGAGTCACATACAGAGGGGGACCACGCACATGCGGCTTGTTGTTTCTGTATCATGGCGTTGTTTTGTTTTCTATTGTATTTTATAAACTGTAATATTACTAACCCTAACTCTAAGTCTAAGCCCCTCGCTGAAAACATTGGATTTTAATGTGTAGTGCTGGTATTCATGAAATATAAGACGCCATACAAACATGAATTCTCCGCATTTGAGTTCTCATCCGTCTTCATTTTCTGACGCTTTTTTGCACTAAAAGTGTTTATCATCTCATAACCATACTTGAAATTCCACATTTTTTTTTTGTTACGTCTTGATGTTTATACGATACGGTTCAATTACAACTCAGAAAAATGAAGAAAGTACGAAGTAGAACCTTTAACAGATTTATTTAAAAAACACACTGATAAAATTAAAAGGTAGAAAAACCGCTGAACGCGAGATGCTTGTTTGTTTGTGAGAGCCATTCTGTTTACTTTTCACAAAAGGATAAAAAGAAAATAGACGACCCGTGACCCCAAATGTTAAAATGAAAAATCAAATAATGAATGTTCCATAAGTATCACAAGCACTTTCGAGTCTTCGTTAAATCATCTCTGAGGTGAGATCCGCAGACAAATTCATGAGGCACTTGAACCCCCTAGACGAAAATACGGTACTACTCCAGATGAAAACGAGGCTGAAGCAAAACTGAAAGGCGTAAAAATGGAAGAGTGGCAGACGACAATATAAGACGAAGAATACAAAAGAAAAAATACATAAATTTGAAGAAAAAAAATGAACAAACCATAGCTGAAGAACTATAAATAAACTTTTTTTTAAAAAATGTTTTCGTGGGTCAAATGAACCATTTTAATTTTTTTTTTTTACATAAATCAAAGAAGTAAATGCTATTTGTTTTACGATATTTAGGCAATTTTATCTTTGTCTTTTTTGTTTTTTACATAAAACAAAGAAGTATGTTATTTTTCTTAGGATATTTAGGAAAGTTTTTTTTTGTATATTTTTTTTTTGGGGGGGGGGGGGGTTTAATATATTTTCTCGTACGGATACGTTTGCGGCCGGTTCGAAAGGTCTTCCTACCACTTGTTTTGTTGTGCTGAGCGCAGATGATTGGCAGCAACCTGATCGGCCAGCTCATCTTCAGTCTCGTTTTCGTCTCGGCAGCTCTCGGGCGCTTCCGCGACCTGCCCAATCGTTGCCACCAAGCAGTCACGGAAATTAGGCGCTTCATCTGGAGTAGTACCGAAAATACCCCCTAAACGAAAATACCCCCAACCAACCGGACCAGCTGCTACCCCCCCCCCCCCCCCCGCCTTTCACTGTAAAGGTTCAAAGATGCAGGAATTTTTTTCTACTCTGATAGCTTTTTTTTCCTCGGACCGCTTGCCTTTCTTGCTCCCTCTTTCCCCAAGAGTACCAACATGCAGAAATTTAAATGTAATGTGAACAAACATCTCGCTGCCCAGCTCCCCACCCAGGTTGCTCCCTGATAAATCCGGTCTCTGTCACAGTAGCTCTTTACGGTTCAGTGGTAAAAAATATCCAGTGTTTGAGGTAAAAGAAACAAAAAAAAAAATTAACGTGAAGATGACGACCAGTTGTATGGTTTGAGGAAAGCTGTCCACTGTAAAAGACTTATCGCGAAAACTAGATTTCAGTGATTCTGAATTTGAGGCTGACCATCTGCGTGTTTGTCATGGGGACTTTGTCGAGGGCAAAGTCACAGGAAGTGACCCTAGTTGACCTCTCTCGTCTTGTCACTCCAATTAAGTTAATAAGCTCTGAATGGTTTCAGCTTTCTGGTAATTGCGCGACTATTTTATAAGTATCGAGACTGGAACGCAAGTTATTAAACACATCTTTCACTCTACAGGGTGTCTCAAAAAAATGTACTCACTCGTAGAATGACGAGAAAACATTTGAACATTTGCGAACATGATTTTTCAATTACATTTGTTTCATGTATTTGAAGCTATTTCATTTCTCTCTATGTTCATAAATAAAGGTTTTCTCGTCATTCTAAGAGTGAGTACATTTTTTTGAGACACCCTGTATAATAAAAAAAAACACCTCCCCCTCGCTGGTAAGGACCATTGGTCTTCTCTGGGATTTGGGTGCCAATAAGTCTCTCCGGGGTCCCAGCAGTCTCTGCACTTCTAGTGGAGGTCAGGTTTGTGCTGTCTCTCTTTGGTCTTCTCATCCTCCTTGACCCTATGCAAATATTTTGTGTGGTGTCAGCCTAGGCTGGTAACATTGTTTTTGTTTTTTTTTAAATTAAATTTTTTTAAATTTTTTTTTTTAATTTTTATTTATTTATTTTATTTTTATTTTGGAGGGGGGGGGGCTGATTATTTTTATTTATTTATTTTTTGGGTGGGGGGAGCTGATGGTGTTTCTTGCTATTTCTGTTCATTGGTTCATTTTTGTGTCGTGTCAGTTGAGGCCGGTGTAATTTATTGGGGGAGGGGGAGGGGTGAGCTTCTAAAGTGATGTTTCTTGCATTTTCTGTTTCTTTGTTTGTGATGTTTTCTTCCTGTAGTAGATTCCGTATGATCCTTCGTAGCTTATGCGGGTTGGTTTCCGCATTCAATGATTTTTCTTAAGATTGTAGCTGTTTTGATCGTTGCTGATCCCTTTGATTCCAATTTCTCCCAATCTTTTTTCCAGGTAGTAGTAGTATTGTTGTTGCTGTTGTTGTTGTTAACAACAACAAAAAAATTGTTTAGTTTAGTAAAAGCCAAATCTAATATTTAACTTGCTGTTGACAAAGCAAATTCAGATGGATTTCTTTGTCAGAAATAACGTAGACAAAACTGTTTATCGTCGTTGTTGTCGTCGTCGTTGTTGTTGTTGTTGTTGTTATTGTCGTTGTTGTTGTTATTATTGTTGTTAAAACGCTATTTTATTTTGAATGTAGACAAAATAAGCGCAATATTTGAATATAAAAATAGAAATAGTTCCGTGAAAAAAACATTCAAGTTTATTGTTTTATAATAAATTCCATCTGTTCGGAATTTTTGGGTTGAAATGCCGACATTGATATTCTCGGAGAAGAAGGGGGGGGGGGCAGTGTTTACAGACGCTGAGTGTGATCTTGGTATGCCAGGTTCGATTCTTGTCAAGGCAACAGCATACCTTTCACTAATACCCTCAAGCCTTGGTTGGGCAACTAGCCAAGGAGAAGGAAAACCGCATCACTTTCACTAATACCCTTGGGAAAGGTATGAATCCATATATCCCCCCTCCACTTATGGATTCAATAGTAGGGTAGACTAGACTCTCAAGCCTTGGTTGGGCAACTAATCTAGAAGGAAAACAGCATCACTTTTACTAATACCCTTGTGTAAGGTATGAATCTATATATCCTCCTGGTGATACCAGATCAGGCTGCCCTGTGGCTCCCTGAGACGAAATTCACCTACATTGACGTTTTTTGTTTTTCTTCTTTTTTTTTTTTTTGTAAAACTTAATTATGTTCTACAAAACCAAAAACAAAAACAACAGCCCCTCTCCCTTTCTCCCTCCCCTTTTTTATTTTATTTTTAGAACTTGAAGCATAAATCTTTTACTATAATGACCAGATTCGGCATTAAATAACCCAAAAAGGGTTGATATGCCGTAAAACAAAACTACCAAACCTATATATCCTCCCTCCAGTTATGGGTAGACTGGACTCTCAAGCCTTGGTTGGGCAACTAGTCTAGTGTAGAAGGAAAACTCTGAAATAATACTAGTCTTTTTCTGCTCATTCCGGCATTGTTTCCAGTCATTCAGTACTTGTCTTTGCCACTGGACTCAAGAAATTCCTACTCAGAAGAGGTGCAGTTTAGAGATTGTGCAACTCTTGCTTCAATATAGATTACCCGTTCTGTTCAATGATTGTTAACTGGCAGAATAGCCGTTCTGGTACCGATATTAGTCAATCAGGAACTTAGAAAAGATTCGGGTTATCTGTAATATTTAAAGAAATAATTATTTTTATTCATACAGACACATACAAAAAGCCACTACACTGGCATGTCAATGTTATCGACTAATAGTTATTAGAAACTAAGATCTCATCAGGCAGAAAAATGTCTGATTTTTCACTCAGATGTTCATATTGGGAAAGAAAGGCTCTTTCTCAATAGGAACATTGTGTGTGTGTGTATGTATGTATGTATGTATGTAATATATATATATATATATATATAAGAAGAGTGATAACATGTACGAATATCCAGATTTATATCAAGTTCGATTGTTCAATGCAAGGTATATTCGATAATAAAATTGTTTATTATTCTTTCCTTAAGCCAAGGCTTTTCAAAGATCGAAATCTTATCAGAGGAATTACATAGATAGATAAGTTGGCAGTGGAAAAGCCAAAATTCAACATTTGAAAAAATATTAAGTAATGGAGAGTGAAAAAAAGTTTGTGTAAAAAAGATATGGGGTTTGTCCAATTACCAACTGGACAAACCCCATATCTTTTTTACACAAACTTTTTTTTCACTCTCCATTTCTTAATATTTTTTCAAATGTTGAATTTTGACTTTTCCACTGCCAACTTATTTATGTAATTCCTCTGATAAGATTTTTATTTTTGAAAAGCCTTGGCTTAAGGAAAGAATAATAAACATAATTTTATTACAAAATATACCTTGCATTGAACAATCGAAGTTTGAAATAAATCTGGACATTCGTACATGTTTATCACTCTTCGTCCATCTATCTTTATAATTGCTCTATCTCGTATATTGAGCTTAAACCACTTCACTATAGGTTCTATCTACTAAAAGTTTAGTTTCATATTTTATTATATATATATATATATATATATATATAAATATAAAGCGTCAAACAAGATTTTCCATGAAAAGAATTAAATCCTCTCAGGTGCCAACATCGTAAATAAACAAACGAATACAAACATTCGTTTATAAGCGATTTATATATCTTAACATTTATCAGCAGGCAAGTTAGCTCAGGAAGTTAGGGTTAGCGTCAGCGTGTTATTATAGCTTGTTACTAATGTTCGGGATTGTTACACCAGCTGCATCTAGCCACACTGATGAGTCTTGAAAAGATGAAACACGTCGCTGTGGATGACTATATTTTAAATATCAGAGGCCAAAGGCCACTCGAGGCTAAGGGTTAATGAGATTTGTATGTTGGACGATGAGACAAAACCTGGATGATTGGTAACGATGATTGAAACTGGGCAGAATTTGATTATTTAAGAGGACGGCTCGACAAGAATTTATTTTTACATTGGACTTGAAAACGACCATGTTGTAGTCAGCTGGGAAGCAGTCTTGTAGTATTGTGTTCCACAGACGGGTTCTTGGAAAGAAACTTTGCTCATGGAAGTTGTGTAGTTTTAGGTGCACAGAATCAGAGAAAAATTACTTACAGCGGTTGCAGCTAGACGAGTTTTTGTTAACGATAGAGCAGAGAAAGACTAACAGCGTAATTTTTTTTTGCCTCCATTTTTTTCTTCTCTTGAAATATAAATCTTGTTTTTTTTTGTCTGACTTTCAGGTTTTCCTATTTTTTTTTTTTACAACATTTTTTTTCCCAAGTTTTACTGTCAGTGAAACTATTGCGAAAATATGACAATGCAAATTACAAATGAATATTAATTTAGTAGAAGCTGTTTTAAAAAAAATAAATATACAAATTAGGAATATCTAAAAACTGGGTGTTTGCAGGTTACTATATATACGGTATTACAAAATCTTACGTTGTATCAAAGGAGAGTAGAAAGTGACTGGTGGGTTTACTTTCGGCAGCCTCGTAACTCTCGCTTCCCTTATTTTGTCCTTTAGTCCTCACATTCCATGAGAGATGTTTCTGACAAAGAGGGAATAATTGCTGCTTTCTGGGTCAGAATCTATCCATCTAACACTTATCGTTGGCTAGTTTTTGACTTTGAAGTAATACTTTTTATTTATTTATTTATTTTTTAGCTCCTTACATCAAGTGGCTTCATGCCTTGTCTGGAGCGACTTCCATAAAAAGAAAAAAATTAAATTAGCATGATGTTAATATAGTTAGGATAGGTGGGTAAAAAGTTTCGCATTTATTCATTTATTTTTTTCTTTATCTCCCTCCCACAGCAATAAGATGTGACACAAGGTCGTGAAAGTGGGATTGGAAAGCCAGCGCCCTTGAGAAGGGAGAGCACTCTGGCCTACAAAAATGCCTGTGCTGCCCCGTCGGCATTCCCCAGTAAGGGCGTCTCAAGCGATTAGCAATAAACTAACAGCTTCTCAAAGGGTGAGAAGGCAAAGCCTGGGAGGATGGACCTCCTAGAACTGCCCAGGGCAAACCCTGAAAACCGGTGGAATCAATGTCCAACGGAAAATTTATTCAACTTGTGGCGACATTTCCTCCTCTAAAAATGTTCAACTTGTTTTTTTCGGGTCTGACTTGAATTTCATCCGATTTTTTTTTTTTTTACATTTTTTGCTCAGTGCTGTATTTTTGGCCAATGAAAAGCTTTGAAATGAGGCCGTTCTTTCTTTTCCTCTTGTTGGCGGCCATATTGCTCAAAGGTGTTTCTTTACATAAAGAGAGAAACAAAGGTTGTCTGTCATCTGAGAAAAACACAAAATGGCTACCTGAACTTCTTTTCTCATGGAAAAGGTGTGTTTCAAGTTGGCTCAGCGCAGCAGATAAATTTAGGCCAGTGGTCAGAGCAGCAGGCCGCAAATCCAGGGTTTCCAAATGGCCCCCTTTTTTTTTTTATAGACTAAAGGACAACCTAGGAGCACATGAAAATATCACAGTACACTTGTTTAAAAAGGTATAGGTATCTCTCCCCCCCTCTCTCTCTGTATATCTCTTCCCTTCCCCCTCTCTCTGTATCTCTTCCCCCTCTCTCTGTACCTATCTTCCTTTCCTCTCTGTACCTATCTTCCTTTCCTCTCTGTATCTCTCTTGCCTCCCTCTCTGTATCCCTCTTCCCCCTCTCTGTATCTCCCCCCTCTTCCCCCTCTCTGTATCTCCCCCTCTCTGTATCTCCCCCTCTTCCCCCCCTCTCTGTATCTCCCCCCTCTTCCCCACCTCTCTGTATCTCCCCCCTCTCTGTATCTCCCCCCTCTTCCCCACCTCTCTGTATCTCCTCCCTCTCTGTATCTCCCCCTCTTCCTCCCTCTCTGTATCTCCCCCTCTTCCTCCCTCTCTGTATCTCCCCCCTCCCTCTCTGTATCTTCCCCCTCTTTCCCCCCTCTCTGTATCTCCCCCCTCTCTGTATCTCCCCCCTCTTCCCCACCTCTCTGTATCTCCTCCCTCTCTGTATCTCCCCCTCTTCCCCCTCTCTGTATCTCCCCCTCTTCCCCCCCTCTCTGTATCTCCCCCCTCTCTGTATCTCCCCCCTCTTCCCCACCTCTCTGTATCTCCCCCCTCTTCCCCCCTCTCTCTGTATCTCCCCCCTCTCTGTATCCCCCCCTCTTCCCCACCTCTCTGTATCTCCTCCCTCTCTGTATCTCCCCCCTCTTCCCCACCTCTCTGTATCTCCTCCCTCTCTGTATCTCCCCCCTCTCTGTATCTCCCCCCCTTCCCCCCTCTCTGTATCTCCCCCTCTTCCCGCTCTCTGTATCTCCCCCCTCTCTGTATCTCCCCCCCCTTCCCCCCTCTCTGTATCTCCCCCTCTTCCCGCTCTCTGTATCTCCCCCCTCTTCACCCCCTCTCTGTATCTCCCACCTCTTCCCCCCTCTCTGTATCTCCCCCCTCTCTGAATCTTCCCCCCTCTCTGTATCTCCCCCTCTTCCCCCCTCTCTGTATCTCCTCCCTCTCTGTATCTCCCCCTCTTCCTCCCTCTCTGTATCTCCCCCTCTTCCTCCCTCTCTGTATCTCCCCCCTTCCCCCCTCTCTGTATCCTTAAAACATATAGAAATAAATCCCGAAGTTATGTCATTCATTTTCCAAACGCTCTCTCTATATATACATATATATATATATATATGTATATTAGAGAGAGAGAGAGAGATAAATAGATGCAAATATTACTCAACTTCTGTCCCCCATTTTCTCTCCTCTCCAGCCAAATAGCAAAATGTTCAACTTGTTTTTCTCGTATTTGTTCAAACATTTTTGCTAAGTGCTGTTTTATTCTCGGCAATGAAAAGCTTTGAATGGAGGCCATTCTTTCCTTCCCTCTTGTTGGCGGCGGCCATTTTGCTCAACTAAGTCGACTCGAAGTATTCAAGGAGTTTCTTTACATAAAGAACGAAGGCGAGGAGAAACAGAAAAGAAGATTGTCTGTAATCTGAGTTCAAACAAAATGGATACCTGGACTGCGGGGGGGGGGGGGGGTTCAGTGCGGCAGATGAAATTCGGCGAGTGGTTAGAGCAACGGCCCCCGAGGTGACCCCCCCCCCCGTTTTAATATTAAACTGCCCATCTAGGAGACCATGAAAATACCACGGCAAACTTGGAAAACTTTTAAAGGGAATTTAAGTAATCAGAG
The DNA here is from genome assembly GCA_963556195.1 of Sepiola atlantica. Lineage (NCBI taxonomy): Eukaryota > Metazoa > Mollusca > Cephalopoda > Sepiida > Sepiolidae > Sepiola > Sepiola atlantica. The sequence continues at coordinate 3,152,666 of OY744554.1, read as the reverse complement.
ACCCAAGAGATTTTGACTCCCCAAATCTTTTCACCCAGGAGAGATTTCCCCCCAAAACACCCCGTAGATTTATGTCTCTTCTTTCTAGTCAATTGACTATACATCCCTCTTTCTCTCTCTCTTCCTCTTTTTGTCTTTCTGTCCTTATCTATCTCCCCCTCTCTCTATATTTCTCCCCCTCTCTCTATATTTCTCCCCCTCTCTCTATATTTCTCCCCCTCTCTCTATATTTCTCCCCCTCTCTCTATATTTCTCCCCCCCCTCTCTCTATATTTCTCCCCCTCTCTCTATATTTCTCCCCCTCTCTCTATATTTCTCCCCCTCTCTCTATATTTCTCCCCCTCTCTCTATATTTCTCCCCCTCTCTCTATATTTCTCCCCCTCTCTCTATATTTCTCCCCCTCTCTATATATTTCTCCCCCTCTCTCTATATTTCTCCCCCTCTCTCTATATTTCTCCCCCTCTCTCTATATTTCTCCCCCTCTCTCTATATTTCTCCCCCCTCTCTATATTTCTCCCCCTCTCTCTTTTTATGTCTACTCCCTCCCTCTATATGTCTACCCCCTCCCTCTATATGTCTACCCCCTCTCTCTATATGTCTCCCCCTCTCTCTATATGTCTCCCCCCTCTCTATATATGTCTCCCCCTCTCTCTGTGTCTCCCCCTCCACCTCTCTATGTGTCTCCCCCTCCCCCTCTCTATGTGTCTCCCCCTCTCCCTCTCTGTGTCTCCCCCTCCCTCTCTCTATATGTCTCCCCCTCTCTGTATTTTCGTGTGTGGGTGTGTGTATATATATATGTGTAAAAAAAGGTATACATCATGGCATTCTATCTTACAGACCGGTGTCTATCATGCAGTTGTCCACAATGTGATGTTGCATGGAAGTGAAACTTAGTGAGGGTTGAAGACATGCGTTGCATGGATAGAAATGATATGAGAATAATTTTGTTTTTGCAAAGGGGGCAAAGATGGAGTGAAAGTCTTTTTTTGAACTTTTTAACAATAGTTAGACATCAATTAACAAATATTCACCAAATTTTAATTTCTTTGGGGTATTTTTTTTATTTATTTATTTTTTTTTTTTTTAATTTAAAAAAATTTTTTTTTTTTTTTGAACCTATTTATTTTTTATTTATTTAAAGGGCCATAATATGGGCACAACTTCCTGTTCGAAAATGAAAATATTTCAGATTGGCATTAAATTTGATCCATAGTCATTAGACATCAACTAAGCAAGATTCCCTGAATTTCAATTTCTTCTTAAGACCCCTTAAGCTTAAATTTTAGACATTTTCTAGAATCGATGTCGTGTGATTGATTTTTATCAAAATTTGTGTTTGGGAAATTAATTGTACCTCTCCCGGGACGGGTATTCGTCGAGTATATATATAATATATATATATATATATATATATATATATGTCGGCTAATATTTCTGCGTCGGAAGTGACGGCACGAATGCGTGCATGCGGTTTTATTCGTGGTTATTTCAGACTTTTCTCGAAAAAGATTTGCGAGAGATAGTTATCAGGAAACGGTCGACAAAGTCACGGTCTTTGCGCCAAGTTATGTCGGGTTTCTTTCGTTTTTACGGTTTTATCATCAGAAGATAAGAGCGTCAACCCACTCCACCACACCTCATCATCTCTCTACTAAGGCTTTCAGGGAAAATATGCCCCTCCCCCCTACTATTTTCATTCGGATGAAACTCTTAAAAGTGCACATTAAAAATACAAGAAAATATATAAAAAATAAAAAAGTTTGATAAAAAATAAAAAAGTTTGATAAAAAATAAAAAATGCAAATTAAAAAATACAAGAAAATATTTAAAAAAATAAAAAAGTTCGATAAAAAAAAAATGCAAATCAAAAATTAAAAAAAATTAAAAAAATTCGATAAAAATAAAAAATTCAAATTAAAAATACAAAAAACAGTTCGATAAAAATTAAAAATACAGAAAAAATACAAAAAAATTCGATAAAAAAAAATCTCATCAAAATATCTGCAAATTTTTTTATTTTATCAAATTTATTTTTATTTTTTAATTAAATTTATTTTTTGTTTTGTTTTTATATAGCAATAGTATGCTCCTTCTGGCCACGTATTTTTGCTAATATATATGCGGAACAAATATATACACTGCCCCCTCCTAGAGGAGGAAATAATGCCTGGGTGGATGGTCTCGTGACCATGGAAGAGATACTACACTATCCCCCCCCCCCCCCATCCTAAAAAAAAAAGGTTATACCTTAGAGGTTGGTATCACGACCACGGGATATATACTACACTCCTCCCACCTGATGCAGTTCAATCTTTTGTGGGACTTGTAAGCATTTGGTACACGCGAAGTGGAAGTACTGGTAGGGTTAGGGAAGATAATTGGTTTTATTTCATGGCCATGCAAAATTCAAGTGATTTTGAAGCCTTTAAATGAATGATTTGGAAGTAATTTCCGGCTAGAATTAAAACTTGAAAGCAAAAGTCAAGTATTATGGTTCGTGTGTGTTTCTAAGTCAAAGAAGAAACTTTTATTGCACAGTGCCCTTATCATCTTAATATTGAAAATCAGGTCAAAATAGTATTTGCTTATCTGTCGTGGATACAGACATTTTTTTTTTTAAAGGGTTCGGGAGATGATAGCAAATATCTTATCTCTCTCCCCTCTCTCTTTCTTTCTCTCTCTTTCTCTCTTTCTCTTTCTCTCTCTCTCTTTCTCTTCCTCTCTCTTTCTTTCTCTCTCTTTCTCTCTCTCTCTTTCTCTCTCTCTCGTAGGGAGGCAAGTAAATAAGAACTGGCTATTCAGAATGTAA
>OY744554.1:3121121-3147156 GCA_963556195.1 Sepiola atlantica | reverse complement strand
CATGTCTCCCCCCTCTCTACATGTCTCCCCCCTCTCTACATGTCTCCCCCCTCTCTACATGTCTCCCCCCTCTCTACATGTCTCCCCCTCTCTACATGTCTCCCCCCCTCTCTACATGTCTCCCCCTCTCTCTACATGTCTCCCCCCTCTCTACATGTCTCCCCCTCTCTCTACATGTCTCCCCCTCTCTCTACATGTCTCCCCTCTCTCTACATGTCTCCCCCTCTCTCTACATGTCTCCCCCTCTCTCTACATGTCTCCCCCTCTCTCTACATGTCTCCCCTCCTCTCTCTACATGTCTCCCCTCCCTCTTTCTACATGTCTCCCTCCCTCTCTCTACATGTCTCCCTCCCTCTCTCTACATGTCTCCCCTCCCTCTCTCTACATGTCTCCCCCCTCTCTCTACATGTCTCCCCTCCCTCTCTCTACATGTCTCCCCTCCCTCTCTCTACATGTCTCCCCTCCCTCTCTCTACATGTCTCCCTCCCTCTCTCTACATGTTCTCCCCTCCCTCTCTCTACATGTCTCCCTCCCTCTCTCTACATGTCTCCCCTCCCTCTCTCTACATGTTCCCCTCCCTCTCTCTACTATGTCTCCCCTCCCTCTCTCTCTATGTCTCCCCTCCTTCCTACATGTCTCCCCTCCCTCTCTCTATGTCTCCCCTCCCTCTCTCTCTCTCTGTCTCCCTCCCTCTCTCTCTCTCTATGTCTCCCCTCCCTCTCTCTCTCTCTATGTCTCCCCTCCCTCTCTCTCTCTCTATGTCTCCCTCCCCTCTCTCTCTCTCTATGTCTCCCCTCCCTCTCTCTCTCTATGTCTCCCCTCCTCTCTCTCTCTATGTCTCCCTCCCTCTCTCTCTATGTCTCCCCTCCTTCTCTCTCTATGTCTCCCCTCCCTCTCTCTCTCTATGTTCTCCCTCTCCCTCTCTCTCTTATGTCTCCCTCCCTCTCTCTCTCTATGTCTCCCCTCCCTCTCTCTTTTCTATGTCTCCCCTTCCTCTCTCTATATGTATCCCCCTCCCTCTCTCTATATATGTATCCCCTCTCTATATGTATCCCCTCTCTTTATGTCTCCCCCTCTCTGTATTTCATGCGTGTGTGTGTATGTATGTATATATGTGTAAAAAAAAAAGAAAAGGTATACATCATGGCATTCTATCTTACAGACTGGTGTCTATCATGCAGTTGTCCACAGTGTGGTGTTGCATGGAAGTGAAACATAGTGAGGGTTGAAGACATGCGTTGCCTGGATAGAAAATGATATGAGAATTATTTTTGTTTTTGCAAAGGGGCAAAGATGGAGTGAAAGTCTTTTTTGAACTTTTTAACAATAGTTATTAGACATCAATTAACAAATATTCACCAATTTTAATTTCTTTGGGGTATTTTTTTTATTTATTTTTTTTATTTATTTTTTTTTTAATTAAAAAAAAAATTTTTTTTAATTTTTTATTTATTTATTTATTTTTTTTAAAGGGCCATAATATGGGCACAACTTCCTGTTCGAAAATGAAAATATTTCAGATTGGCATTAAATTTGATCTATAGTCATTAGACATCAACTAAGCAAGATTCCCTGAATTTCAATTCCTAAGCTTCTTAATTTTAGACATTTTCTAGAATCGATGTCATGTGATTGATTTTTATCAAATTTGTGTTTGGGAAATTAATTGTACTCTCCCGGGACGGGTATTCGTCGAGTATATATATAATATTATATATATATATATATATGTCGGCTAATATTTCTGCGTCGAAGTGACGGCACGAATGCGTGCATGCGGTTTATTCGTGGTTATTTCAGACTTTTCTCAAAAGATTTGCGAGAGATAGTTATCAGGAAACGGTCGACAAAGTCACGGTCTTTGCGCCAAGTTATGTCGGGTTTATTTCGTTTTACGGTTTTATCATCAGAAGATAAGAGCGTCAACCCACTCCACCACACCTCATCATCTCTCTACTAAGGCTTTCAGAGAAAATATGCCCCCCCCCCTACTATTTTCATTCGGATGAAACTTTAAAAGTACACATAAAAAATACAAAAAAATATATAAAAATTAAAGTTTGATAAAAATAAAAAATGCAAATTAAAAATACAAAAAAACAAAACAATTCAAATTAAAAATACAAAAAATAAAAATAAAAAATTCAAATTAAAAATACAAAAAAAATAAAAATATAAATGCAAATTAAAAATACAAGAAAATATAATAAAAAATAAAAGTTCCGATAAAAAAAAAACATGCAAATCAAAAATACAAGAAAAAAATTAAAAAATTCAAATTAAAAATACAAAAAGCAGTTCGATTAAAAATTAAAAATACAAAAAAGTTCGATAAAAATTCAAAATACAGAAAAAATATTAAAAAAAAATCTCATCAAAATATCTGCAATTTTTTTATTTTATCAAATTTATTTTTATTTTTATTTATTTTTTAAATTTATCTTTTTTTTTTCTTTTTTTTTTTTTTCAGACATTTTGGTTTTTATATAGCTCCTTCTGGCCACGTATTTTTGCTAATATATATGCGGAACAAATATATACTACACTGTTCCTCCTAGAGGAGGAGGTAATCCCTGGGAGGGAATGGTCTCGTGACCATGGAACAGATACTACACTATCCCCCACCATCCTAAAAGAAAAGTGTTATATACTAAGTGCAGTTCAATCTTTGTGGACTTGTAAGCATTTGGTACACGCGAAGTGGAGGGTTTAGGGAAGATATTGGTTTTATTTCATGCCCATGCAAAATTCAAGTGATTTTGAGGCCTTTTAAATGAATGATTTGGGAAGTAATTTCCGGCTAGAATTAAAACTTGAAAGCAAAAAGTCAAGTATTATGGTTCGTGTGTGTTTCTAAGTCAAAGAAGAAACTTTTATTGCACAGTGCCCTTATCATCGTAATATTGAAAATCAGGTCAAAATAGTATTTGCTTATCTGTCGTGGGTACAAACATTTTTTTTTAAGGGTTCGGGAGATGATAGCAAAATATCTTATCTCCCTCCCCACTCTTTTTCTCTTTCTCTTTCTCTCTTTCTTTTATTCTTTCTCTTTCTCTCTCTCTCTCTCTCTTTCTCTCTCTCTCTCTTTCTCTCTCTCTCTCTTTCTCTCTCTCTCTCTCTTTCTCTCACTTTCTCTCACTTTCTCTCTTTCTCTCACTTTCTCTCACTTTCTCTCTCTCTCTCTCTCTTTCTCTCTCTCTCTTTCTCTCTCTCTCTTTCTCTCTCTCTCTTTCTCTCTCTCTTTCTCTCTCTCTCTCTTTCTCTCTCTCTTTCTCTCTCTCTCTCTTTCTCTCTCTCTCTTTCTCTCTCCTTTCTCTCTCTTTCTCTTTCTCTCTTTCTCTCTCTTTCTCTCTTTCTCTCTTTCTCTCTCTTTCTTTCTCTCTCTCTCTTTCTCTCTCTCTCTTTCTCTCTCTCTTCCTCTCTCTCTCTTCCTCTCTCTCTCTTCCTCTCTCTCTCTTCCTCTCTCTCTCTCTTCCTCTCTCTCTCTCTCTTCCTCTCTCTCTCTCTTCTCTCTCTCTCTCTCTTCCTCTCTCTCTCTCTTCCTCTCTCTCTCTCTTCCCTCTCTCTCTCTCTTCCTCTCTCTCTCTTCCTCTCTCTCTCTCTCTTTCTCTCTCTCTCTCTTTCTCTCTCTCTCTTTCTCTCTTTTTCTCTTTCTCTTTCTCTTTCTTTCTCCCCCCCCAGACACAAGATAAAAAAAAGATAAAATATCTCCCCAATAATTCCTAATCAATAACACTTCTTACATATCCATCGATTCTCATACAATTTTGCATGGAGAGAAATGATACGAAAATGATGCGAGTCTTTCGGACAGGCTTAGATCTGATGACCTGAGAGGAAGATGAAATAGGTCAGTTGTCTGGTGAAGGCTAAAGAAGTTTTATACATAGCAAGAGGAGTGGATGGTGTAAGTTCAGGGAACTTCTGTCATTACCAACCAGCAGAGTGTCACCACGATTGACAAAAGGAAAAATCTATCAGGCATGTGTACGTAGTGTGATGATGTATGGAAATGAACCTGACCAGTGAGGGTTGAGGACATGCGTTTGCATGGAGAGAAATGATATGAGAATGAAACAATGGATGTGTTTGTGTAATGCGAGTTGTAAAGACGGGTTTAGATCTGATGACCTCAGAGAAGATTAAATCTGGACAGTATAGGAGACCTGGTGCACAACAGGAGACTTCGAATGTATGGCGACGTTTAAATAATGCATGAGAATTCTTGGATATGTAGAACAGTTGAGGTAGCAGGGTCGGTTTGCAAGGGAAGGCCAAGGAAAGCATTGTAGGAAGTGATGATGATGGATTTGAACAAAAGAGGGATAAATAAACACTTGGTCAGAGATAGCTTAGTTTGGAAGTCAATTTCTAAAAGCCGTCCAACACATGCCAGCATTTAAAATGAACGTTTAAACCGAATATGATGATGATGATTGTTAATCAACACTCTTAATCATTAGGCCATTTTAATGTTTGTCCTTTTTTTGTGGAGCTGGATATCCCCACATAAAAACCGACCGTGTGACTACTTTGCCCTCGTAGGGAGGCAAGTAAATAAGAACTGGCTATTCAGAATGTAATATTGATTTTGTAGAACGTAAGCTATCCCTCTTGCTTTGAGAATCCGACTGACTTAATTTTATATCTTAGAAGTATAATATCAATTAATGTGTTTCTTATAATGTTGCTTTTGTCGAATTATCAAACTCGAATAGTGATCGCATATCTGTTGGCTAACCTCGATCTTTTGACTTTTTTGTTGTTGTTGTTGTTCGCCCCCCCCCCCTTCGCATCTATTTTTAAAAAGATCGATTAGGAAATCCGATTAGGTTTTCTGTTTTTATGAATCTGGACAAGTGTTGAGTCGTTAACTTAAAAAAAAAAAATAAAAAAAAGTGTCGTACGTATTTATAGATAAGTTAGTTAGTGTGTTGTAAATTTTGATTAGATTAATCTCTTTTCTTTCTCTCTTTTTTTCCTCTTTTTTTCTTTTCTTTTTTTTTCTTTTCTTTCTTTCTCTTTTCTTTCTTTCTTTCTCTTTTCTTTCTTTCTTTCTCTTTTCTTTCTTTCTCTTTTCTTTCTTTCTTTCTCTTTTCTTTCTTTCTTTCTCTTTTCTTTCTTTTTCTTTCTTTCCCTTTTCTTTCTTTCTTTTTCTTTCTTCCTTTTTCTTTCTTCCTTTTTCTTTCTTTCTTTTTCTTTCTTTCTTTTTCTTTCTCTTTTCTTTCTTTCTTTCTCTTTTCTTTCTCTCGCTCTTTCTTTTCTTTCTTTCTTTCGCTCTTTCTTTTCTTTCTTTCTTTCGCTCTTTCTTTTCTTTCTTTCTTTCGCTCTTTCTTTTCTTTCTTTCTTTCGCTCTTTCTTTTCTTTCTTTCTTTCGCTCTTTCTTTCTTTCTCTTTCTTTCTTTCTCTTTTCTTTCTTTCTTTCTCTTTTCTTTCTTTCTCTTTTCTTTCTTTCTTTCTTTCTCTTTTCTTTCTTTCTTTCTTTCTCTTTTCTTTCTTTCTTTCTTTCTCTTTTCTTTCTTTCTCTCTCTTTTCTTTCTTTCTATCTCTCTCTTTTCTTTCTTTCTCTCTCTCTCTTTTCTTTCTTTCTCTCTCTCTCTTTTCTTTCTTTCTCTCTCTCTCTTTTCTTTCTTTCTCTCTCTCTCTTTTCTTTCTTTCTCTCTCTCTCTTTTCTTTCTTTCTCTCTCTCTCTCTTTTCTTTCTTTCTCTCTCTCTCTCTTTTCTTTCTTTCTCTCTCTCTCTCTTTTCTTTCTTTCTCTCTCTCTCTCTTTTCTTTCTTTCTCTCTCTCTCTTTTCTTTCTCTTTTCTCTTTCTTTCTCTCTCTTTCTCTTTTCTTCCTCTCTCTCTCTGTCTTTTTCTCTCTTTCTCTCTACCCGTCCTCCCCCTCTTTCTACCTAACTCTGTTTCGCCCTCTTGCTCTCTCGCTCTTTTGTGTAACGAAATGAGAATATTTTTTTATGTACAAATAAACACACATTGGTTTTTATGATAGATTATTTTCTCGTCATGCTAGAAGAACGTCTTAACAGTTATATCAAAGCGAATCAAATAGTGCCTGTGACCCAGCGGGTCACTGGTTAAGTCTCGTATAATCAGGACCGGCGGGACAGTTATAAAAGTGTGTGTGGGGGGCTCTCCTAAAAAGTGTGGGGGCGGTTAAACACATGCATATATAACTTCATTATTGATGACCGTAAAGTGGGGGGGGGGGGGGAAGTCATAAAGTGTGTGTGTGTGTGGGGGGGGGGGGCTTGAGACCCCCCCCCCCCCGGTGATAATTATGTATGTAATACTTTTCGTTTCCTTTCAGAAAGTCTAGTTGTTCTGCCTGTTATCCAGATGACTTTTCTTGGGAAAATTTTAATCCCAGATAAAAACTCGTTTTAATTACAAAAAAACAAAAAACAGTTCCTTCCCCCCCCCTCCCCTTTCCATCATCATCATCATCATCGTCATCATCGTCATCATCATCATCATCATGACTATCAAAATCCTATCAGATATCGTCTTTCCTTTGGTCATGTGATGTTCGGGTCAGATTGAGACCAATTAATACTCTAAGGACACAACCCAACAATAGGCGACCCCCCTCCCCCTTTCATTCCTGATAAAAACTCCACTGTTATAAATTTAGTAATCTGATGTACTAGCTACAGTTCTTATTTACTTGCCTCCCCACAAGGGCAGAGTTATGAGGAAGATCCAGCTCCATCGAAAAAGGGCACTCTGAATTGGGGAAAAGAATTTAAAAAAAAAAAAAAAAAAAAAAAAAAAAAAAAAATTTGCCTCAGTCTAGAAAGATTTCTATTTCGCTGATCAATGACAGAAAAGCTGAAGTGTGGTATCAGAACAGATACTACACTTTGTATTTATCTCAGCGGTAAGATGTGACACAAGGTCGGGAACAGTGGGATTTGAAAAGCCAGCGCGCTAGAGGAAGAAGAGCATTCTGGCCGTCAAAAAATGCCTGAGCAGCCCCCGTCGGCATTCCCCGGTAGGGGGGCGCCTCAGGCGATCAGCAATAAACTCACCCCTTCTCAAAGGGGTGAGAAGGCAAAGCCTGGGAGGGTGGACCTCCTAAAACTGCACAGGACAGTAGCTCAGACCGGCGAAATCAAGGTTCGAAAGCCAAGACGACACCGGTCTACGGGGTGTAGTATCCATCGGAACAGATACTACACTTTGATCTTGGCCCCAAAAAAGTTTACCAAAAAATTACACGTAAGCAGTTTTCTTTATAAAATAGCAAGATGTGGCACAAGGCCAAAATTGAGTGGGGACAGTTGGAGGTTGTCTGTTGTTCTTTTTGTCTATTCTCTAAACTAGTTCCAGTTAGCAAAAACCCTAACCCTAACCCTAACCCTAACCCTAACCCTGATCACAAACTACCTGGATAATTTATTCACTGTGCAGATTTTCTAGAAACAATTGTAAATCCGTGGAGTTGTTTTGATATAAATATTTATAAAATGATACAATAATAAAAATCTTGAAATAAATCTTCTTGATAAGGTGCAGAAACGTATCTGTAATTTGATTGGCCACACCCTTTCTTCTTCTCTGCACCCTCTCTCTCACAGACGTGATGTTGCTAGTCTCAGTCTTTTCTATAAATACTATTATGGCATGTGTTCTTCAGAATTATGTGATCTATTCCCCGGTTCCTTTGTTCCATCTCGTTTGACTCGTTGCTCTAGTGTCCTCCATCAATTCACTGTTTTGATAACTCATTGTAATACAGCTTCGTATTCCAGTAGCTTCTTTCCAAGAACTGCAGGCTTGTGGAACTCTCTTCCTGCTGACTGTTTTCCTCCTACCTATAGCCTTGGTCTTTTCAAGACTAAGACCAATAGGCATCTCCTGTCTTTGCGATAATCATAATCATATTTCGTTCTTGTTATCTCCTTACATCAAGTGGCTTCATGTCTTGTCTGGAGCGATTTCCATTAAGAAAAAAAACAAATACATTTATAAGCTCTATTGTAATTGCTAAATATTGAGCTTGTCGTTTGCGAATGAAATTAGATTCTCTTGTGAATCAATCTGAACTATATTCATTTAATTTATATTATTATAATCTCTATCTATCTAATATATATATATATATCAAGAGACCACAAGAAAGATATACTATATATAACATAGTTAACTGGTCAATTGCGGAGAGGAAAATTAATGTTATTAACTTCTTTACTAATTCAACGTTTGACAGGTAAAGGAGAACTTTAATGGAATATTTGAATATCTATGTATCTCATATAGAGATCAAGTGTTCCTTGATTTCTGAGAACTTCTACTGAAGTAAAATGAACTCCTAACCCTACCCCCCCCCCCAAAAAAAAATAAATAGCATTACAAGTTGATTTTTTTTTTTTTTTAACTAATTATTATTTTATCAACTTGGGTGAATAGGGCTGCATAAAAGAGGCTCAAAACCGTTTAAATTATGCAAATACCAACCCTAACCCTTAACCTAACCCATACCCTAACCCTAACCCTAACCCTTAACCCATAACCCAACCGCCCTATTAATATTTCCATTTTATGATTTGACTTTAATCTCTTTTTTTCTTCTTGTTTTCCTTTTCAGTTTGATGCCGAATTCCGTCGTTTTTCCATCACCAAAAGTGAAAATGCCGAATTTGTTAATTTCAACAATACAGTCGAGACCCTCCATCATCTTCAAAGCATTCCATTCGTTATCACGTACACAGATCCGACGCACGGCGACCTCCTTCCGATAAATAACAATGAAAATTTCTTAAAAGCCGTCTCCACCGCACGGCCACTGTTACGGCTACAGGTGCAAAGAAAAGGTAACGTACCCAATTGTCGTAGTCTGCTCAATGAGTTGTGATGTCTCTCTCCTTCTTTTGACGGAATTTGGGGGGGGGGGGGGCGTTATCAAAATTCATGTTTGGGTAAAAATGAATAAATTAAAATGATAAAAGGGATGGAAACAGCAAGGACATAAAAAGGAACAAATAATCAATCGAACCCGGAAATACAATTCAATAAAGTTTTATTAAAATTACTAGTTAATAAAATTATTCAGATTACTAGTTAACTAGTAATTTTAATAATTTTATTAATAAAATTACTAGTTAAGAAAATTATTAAAATTACTAGTTAAGAAAATTATTAAAATTACTAGTTAAGAAAATTATTAAAATTACTAGTTAAGAAAATTATTAAAATTACTAGTTAAGAAAATTATTAAAATTACTACTTAATAAAATTATTAAAAATTACTACTTAATAAAATTATTAAAAATTACTAGTTAATAAAATTATTAAAATTACTAGTTAATAAATATATTAAAATTACTAGTTAATAAAATTATTAAAATTACTAGTTATTAAAATTACTAGTTAATAAAATTACTAGTTAATAAAATTATTAAGATTACTAGTTAATAAAATTATTAAGATTACTAGTTAATAAAATTATTAAGATTACTAGTTAATAAAATTATTAAGATTACTAGTTAATAAAATTATTAAGATTACTAGTTAATAAAATTATTAAGATTACTAGTTATTAAAATTACTAGTTAATAAATATATTAAAATTACTAGTTAATAAAATTATTAAAATTACTAGTTATTAAAATTATTCAAATTACTAGTTAATAAAATTACTCAAATTACTAGTTAATAAAATTATTCAAATTACTAGTTAATAAAATTACTAGTTAAGAAAATTACTAGTTAAGAAAATTATTCAAATTACTAGTTAGTCGCTTTTGCTCAGTTAACTATGTTAACCACAAAAAGCCGTTATATAATGTTTCTGAATTTTTGAGATGAGGATTGATAATTTGTAAAATTTCGATTATTCGGACTACTGTTCACAGCATATAACGTTTTGGTCGATGTAACCTCCGGCCTTCTTCGGGTGTATCTTTTCGAACTCGGGAATATTTCTGTTGAACTCGGGAATCTGGACGGAATTTCGAACGGAAGCCTTTATTTAATCCACGGGGTTAGCATGTTCTTGTTCCGTCAGTCATGACTGGAAGAAGTCTTCAGTAATTCACAATTCTTCGTATCGCTCGCACTGAGGATTGAACCTTCAACCTTCAGATGACTGTCACTTAGAACTGAATTATACTTAGTCATTCCACTCCCTCCCTCTTTTTTTTTGCACTCCCTTCTCTCTCCCCCTCCCCATTCTCTTTCACCCCCTCCCCATTCTCTCTCTCCCCCTCCCCATTCTCTCTCTCTCTCCCCATTCTCTCTCTCTCTCTCCCCATTCTCTCTCTCTCTCTCCCCATTCTCTCTCTCCCCATTCTCTCTCTCTCTCTCCCCATTCTCTCTCCCCATTCTCTCTCTCCATTCTCTCTCTCCATTCTCTCTCTTTCCCTCCCCCTTCTCTTTCCCTCCTCCCTCCCCTTTCTCTCTCTTTCTTTCCCTCACCTTCTCTCTAACTTCCCTCCCTTTTTCCCTTTGTTTTCCCTATTTTTATTTTCTTTAATTTAAGAAACTTTTTACTACATTTGTTTTGCATTTCTCTTTTTCAAAACAATATTTTTTCATGAAACTTTTTTCAAAACAATATTTTTTCATGAAACTTTTTTCAAAACAATATTTTTTCATAAAACTTTTTTCAAAACAATATTTTTTCATAAAACTTTTTTTCAAAAAAATATTTTTTCATAAAACTTTTTTTCAAAACAATATTTTTTCATAAAACTTTTTTCAAAACAATATTTTTTTCATGAAAAAAAAAAACTTGTCAAGAAATATTTGCTGACAGAAAACCCCAAAACTAATCGTTTCTTTCTTTCTCTCGTGCAGGTGAAAGCTATGGCGAAATGAACGGCTACGGAAACGGGCCCGTGAAGCGCCGCAACCCTATAAGCAAATTAATAAAAAGTGGCGCCGAGTCTTCGCCGAAACCGCGCTTAAAAATCAGCATGCCCGAAGAATTCCGAAGAGTGTCTGCCATCATCGATGTCGACATCGTTCCCGAAACTCACAGACGGGTCAAACTTATGAAAAACGGTTCCGACAAACCCTTGGGATTTTACATTCGAGACGGCACGAGTTTCCGAGTTACTCCGAGTGGCGTTGAAAAAGTTCCGGGCATTTTTATTTCACGGTTGGTCCCCGGTGGGTTGGCCGAAAGCACCGGTCTGTTAGCTGTTAACGACGAGGTGCTGGAGGTGAACGGCATCGAGGTCACCGGTAAAACGCTCGATCAAGTGACGGACATGATGGTCGCAAACAGCGCCAATCTTATAATCACCGTCAAACCCGTTAATCAAAGACTAACGTTAGCCCCGCAACGGGGGGGTTACGGCCGCTATTCGCAGATGTCGAACACGTCTCAAAACTCTCACCAAGCGACCAAGTCGTTAGATAGCGATATCACGGAACCAGAAGACGAAGATGAAATTCACGATCATTTAATGAAAGAGGATAAAGACAGTGCCGTTGTTGTATTGTAAAAAAAAAAAAAAAAATAATGAATGAATGGGGAGAGAGGGGAGGAGGGAGCTCCTTTCTTTTTATTTACCCCTCCACAACCACCCCTTTTAAACAATTTTTTTTTTTTTTTTTTTTTTTTTTTACGCCCCCTTCCCTCCCATTTTCTCATCTTTTTCCATCATTTTTTTTTTTTTTTACGCCCTCTTCCCTCCCATTTTCTCATCTTTTCCCATCATTTTTTTTTTTTTTTTTTTTCTGTTTGGTTTTGTTTTTTGTTTTTTTTTGTTTTTCTCTTTTCTGGGTTTGGGTTTAAATAGTACTTTTTTTTAAAGTGGAAAAAAAATTTTTATTAAAAAAAAAAAATAAAAAAAATAACAGAATAACAATGAATTCGTTTACAAATTTATTAATATAAAAAATTTATTTAAAATTTTTTTTTTTAAATACATTTTTTTTTTTGTTAATATTGTCATTTATATATAGTTTATTGTAATAATTTTTTTTATTTATTGTATATTCCTCCCCCCCCCCCCCCGACCCTCCTCCCTTGTAATTATTTTACCATCAAATTTGTTTATTTTATTAAAATTATTTCTCATTTAAAAAAAAAAAATCCTTTCTTGCATTTTTGGTTTTGTTTCAAAATAAAAAAAATGAAAAAAAAATGATGGTTTCAACTAAAAATGAGTTACTTAATCACAGGTAATAAAGTGTTGTTTTTTAGTTTTTAAATAAAATACTTTATATTTTATGAGGAAAAGGGCACATTTTTATATGTTCAGCGACAGACCTATTTTACACTCCCACTAAGATTTTTGGGCACTTCTGTAGTATATATGAAGCAGCAGATTTTCTGTCCTTCTACTGAAAATAAAGGGAGGTAATTCAACCGGAAGTGATTTTTTTACAACATAAAAAAAAAATGCAAAACTGATTTGTTTTTGGGTAACAATTAACAATTTCTTTTTATTATTTATTATGAAGTAAAAAAATTTTAAATAAAAAACCCTAACCCTAAGAAATCAAGCGGTGTGCCTGTAAAAAATCTATTGTTTTTTGCGGCTAGTTCATTAAATTACCAATGTCTCGAAGATTAATCTCATTTAACTCCATTTTCTAAATACTAAATTCAACGGTGAATTCTGAATGAATGGTACTTGGAGAAAAAACGGAACTCTTCAATTTCGATTTCTTAATCGGCAGCTGCTTCATATATACTACAGAAGTGCCGATTTTTGTACATAGCATTGACATTAATAATGATGATAAAGTTTTTTTTCTTTTAATAAAATTTAAAAACAAAAAAAAACTAATTTCTAACGTCAATGTTTCGTTCTTAAAATTTTTTTTTTCTCGTCATAGACGAACCACATATTTTACACTTTCATTGTTTTTATTTAGATCAGTAATCTTGATGAAGTCTTACAATAAAGACGAAACGTTGATGAATATATAAACAATTTTGCCTTTCCCTAGGTTAAATTTCTATAATTAACATCATATATATATATATATATAAGGCATATCCCAGCCATTAGTAAAGGGGTGACCATTTTGGAAAAATAAATTGCTGACTCATCCTTCCGGAAGTGATGTCATTGTGAGAGGATTATTTCACATTATCATACTTTATTTTCATTACGTTGTTAAGACAAGGTGTTTTGTTGTAAATTGAAATTAAGCAACAAATATCTCGGCCATTACTAAATCCGTAACCATTTTGGAAGAATAACAAAACTGGTTCTTTGATATGACGTAGGTGCCTTCAATAGCATATTTAAACATGAGTTCTTTGATATGACCGAGGCGCCTCCTAATTTTTTTTTTTTTTTTTTAACTATGTATGGGGAAGGGTAAAAAAAATGTTTTTATGGGGGGGGGGGTCTAATTTTTTTGTTAAAAAAAAAAAACAAAAAAAAAAAAAATTCACCCCAGACAAGGCAGACCGCCACTTTAGACGTAATCGGCTACTGAGAAAAAGGGAGGTTTTTTGGGGAGGGTCAACCTAAATTGGGAGCTGTTCAGCGAGATGTCTGTTTACATTAGTTTAAAATTTTTGCATGGCAGTACCGTCGGGAAAACGGAGTTCAGAGTCCAGCAGCACAAGGAAAGAAGCTTTTGGAGTAGAAGCTCTTCGGCATCTGGGAATCTCCACAGTGAATGGATGAGATTTGGCATATTGTCGGGTTGGTCTAGTGAATTTACGTCATGGGGGTATCAGAACACAGTCCATTGAAGTACTTGTAAAATAGGCACAAGGAAGCAACATTGCGGCGATCGGACAGGGGCTGGAGCTTGGTGGATAGTGAGGGACCTATTAGATTGGTGACTCTTTTTTGGACCTTGTCTAAGAGGGAGAGACTAGTGGATGATGCACCAGTCCCAGATGTGGCAACAATACTCCATGCATGTGCGGATGGTGGCTTTGTAGAGATACAGGATAATGTTAAGTGTGAGAAGTTTACTTGCACGGTAGAGGAAGGCCACTTTCTTGGCAGCAGCCTTGGCAATGTTTTCAATGTATTTATTCCAATTCATGTTATCTGTGAAAGTTAGGCCGAGGAGTTTGAATGTTGAACTCTCATGTAGCATGTTATTTGCCATGACAATCGGTGGTTCTTGTAGTTGTTGAAGGAAAGGAGCTTTGTTTTTGCGGCATTAAATGTTACCATCGATTTTTTTTTTTTTTTTTTTTTTTTTTTTTTTTTTTTTACCCTATTCCACTACAGACTGAAGGTCATTTTCTAAGGATTCAGCTATTGCCTCAGATATGTGGGCAAAACCGACGCACACATGACGAGAGTAGAGTATGGTGTTGTCAGCAAATATTCCTATCTCAGTCTCAATTACATCAGGGGGGTCATTTATGAAAATCAGGTACAGTAGAGGTCCTAGGATGGATCCTTGGGGTACACCAGCATTTATGTCGTGTTGCTTAGATGAACAGCCATCAAGGACAATCTGAATCTTTTTGTTAGGAAGGATTTAATTATATTAAATATTTTTCCAGTAATACCATGAGTGCAGTTTTCGAAGAAGCCCTTCATGTATGTTTATTGGGTCTTAATCCATTTTATTTTGGACCTTTTACTCTCTCTCTCGCTCTCGTTCTCTCCGCCACGTTTCTTTTCACCGCGTATTAAGTTGTTGTTTCGTCTTCGTGCACGACGGACGTGCGAAAGAAACTCAGCCGACTCTCAAGTTGTATCTTCTTTTCGGAATGTAATAATAAATTATATAGTTTATATAAAACTCAGATGAGTGTTCGCTCTTTTTATACAAGCGTATAATTTTAAGCTGATGGTCAAAGCAAAGATAATTTATTCTCTGGAGATAAATAATGAAGCCAAAGACTTGCAACACAAAACAACGGGATTAACATCATTCACCTCGAAGAATACAACTATTGCACTCCACCGGTAAGCAAGTAGTGCCGTGTAGTCAAGATAAAAGCAATCCTAGGACATTCCACACGGTTTTGTCGAGTGTAGGATATATGCGTTCAGCGATGACCGTTAGGATATCTGCGGTAGATTGTGCTTGTCTAAATCCGTACTGATGATCAGAAAGAATGTTAGCATTAACTAGGTGTCGGACTATAGCTAAATTGATTAATGATTCAAAGATTTTAGCAAAGATCGGGAGTAGACTGATTGGGCGGTAGTTTAGAGGATCAGTTCTATCTCCAGAATTCTTGAAGACTGGTACCAGAGGCAATTTTCCAGCTATCAGGGAAACAAGATTCAGTAAGGCATTTGTTGTATAGTTTGGAGAGGACAGGGGCCAACTCAGCAGAGCATTTATTACTATAACTGGTATAAGATCAGGCCCACAGGTTTTTTTATGATGACTTTGATCGGAGATGGAGTGATTACCAGGTTCTCAAGTGTGGCTTCAGTCCGCAATGGGATTTTGGGGAGAGGGTGGTTTGCTGAGTCCAAAGTGGAGTTTATGGCAAAACGCTTGGCCCGTAGTTCAGCCTTATTTATATATTATATTATTTATATATTATATTAAAAACGTGCGACCAAAGGGAGCATATTATTGTGAACAAACGTATAATACTGATTCCCAAAAGGAGGAAAAAAAATAAAATGAAGGAGTTAATGCTTGGGAGAATATTATGATTATGACAACAGAATAGATACTAAACTGTGTCCATCGCTTTATTGCAGATTACAAAATAATCAATATTTCAGTAAATATAAGTTATAAAAAGCTGAAAATTACACCATCCAAGGACTGTATTAAGGTGAGATAAATCCTAAAATTTCATCAAAATTCATGTTATATTTAAAAAGTTATGTTATTTTTTTAATATTCAAGGAATTTTCACCGTCCATAGCTTTATTGCAGGTCTCATAAAATGCCAAAAAAAGGACGTTTAACAGCTACCGAGAAGCAGAGGATTATTGCAGGACTAGCAGAAGGACTCTTGGATGGTGTAATTTTCAGCTTTTTATAACTTATATTTACTGAAATATTGATTATTTTGTAATCTGCAATAAAGCGATGGACACAGTTTACATTACCTCCTCACCAAAAAGATATATTTGAGAGGATTAGCTCCACCCCCTTAAAAAGGAGGAGGTAATTCCTGGGATGACAGTCTTATGACAACACAACTGATACTACACTACGCACACCCATTAAAAAGATGATAATTGATTAATTTAGATCTTAAGGTGTTTGCCGATTACTATATATACAGTATTTCGAAATCTTATGTCGTATCATAGAATTAAATAAGCCTAACGCGTTTCGATGTTAATGTCGTTCGGATAGGTGGAAAAAAAAACTTTCGCATTTATTCATTGAGATTTTTTTTGTTTCATTTTACTTCAGTCGAAGTTCTCAGAAATCAAGGGGTCACTTCCTGGGGCTAACACTTGATCTCTATGTGAGATACATAGATATTTGAATATTTCATTAAAGTTTTCCTTTATTTCTAAAACGTTGAGTTAGTAAAGAAGCCTTTTGGCCAAGATCAAAGTGTAGTATCTGCACCCCCATAAACTGGTATCGTCTTGGCCTTCGGGGCTTGATGACGCCGGTCTATGGGTTTGTCCTGTGCAGTTCGAGGAGGTCCACCTCCCAGGCTCTGCTTCCCCTCTTTGGGGAGGAGTAAGTTTATAGCTTACTGCCTGAGGCGCCCCTACCGGGGAATGCCGACCGGGCTGCTCAGGCAATTTTTAATGGCCAGAGCGCTCACCTTCTCGGACGCTGGCTTTTCAAATCCCACTTTCCGACCTTGTGTCACATATTCCTATTGTGGGTAGGGGTTAAATAACGGCCTTTTGGCCAAGATCAAAGTGTAGTATCTGTTCCGATGGATACTACACCCCATAGACTGGTATCGTCTTGGCCTTCGGGGCTTGATGACGCCGGTCTATGGGTTTGTCCTGTGCAGTTCTAGGAGGTCCACCCTCCCAGGCTCTGCCTCCCCTCTTTGGGGAGGAGTAAGTTTATAGCTTACTGCCTGAAGCGCCCCTACCGGGGAATGCCGATGGGACTGCCCAGGCAATTTTTAATGGCCAGTGCTCACCTTCTCACCTTCTCGGGCGCTGGCTTTTCAAATCCCACTTTCCGACCTTGTGTCACATACTCCTATTGTGGGTAGGTGTTAAATAACGGCCTTTTGGCTAAGATCAAAGTGTAGTATCTGTTCCGATGGATACTTCACCCCATAGACTGGTATTGTCTTGGCCTTCGGGGCTTGATTTACGCCGGTCTATTGGTCTGTCCTGTGCAGTTCTAGGAGGTCCACCCTCCCAGGCTTTGCCTCCCCTCTTTGGAGAGGAGTAAGTTTATTGCTTACTGCCTGAGGCGCCCCTACCGGGGAATGCCGACGGGGCTACCCAGGCTATTTTTAATGGCCAGAGTGCTCACCTTCTCGGGCGCTGATTTATCAAATCCCACTTTCCTGACCTTGTGTCACATCTTACCGCTGTGGGAGGAAGATAAATAACTTGAGTCAGTAAAGAAGTTACGAACATTAATTTTCCTCTCCCCAATTGACCACTTATCTATGTTATAGTATATCTTTATTGTGGTCGCTTGGTCTTATTGCATTCCAGGACAAGAATTCATTTAGTCTGGTGGAGTATCCAGCTAAGGGCTGTTACTTGAGGTAACATCACTAGGAGAAGGTGCACCAGCCCCTGTATGAGCCAGTGTATAGTTTATTGAATTAAAATTAAAAGAAAAAAAAACAAAGTCAACAGATGTTTTCTCTTTAGGTCATCAGAAATGACCTTTTTTTACTGGCGATAATTTAGTCCCTACTTATTTCTTTAAGCATAATGTTTTTCATCATTTTGGACAAAGGATGTAAGCTATTATAATTATATATAGATATATATAGATATATATATAGAGATAGATATATATAGATATATATAGAGAGATAGATATATATAGATATATATATAGAGAGAGATAGATATAGATATATATATAGAGATAGATAGATATAGAGAGATAGATAGATATATAGAGAGATAGATAGATATATATAGAGAGAGAGATAGATATAGATAGATATATATATATAGAGAGATAGATATAGATATATATATATATATATAGAGAGAGAGAGATAGATATAGATATATATATATATATAGAGAGAGAGAGAGAGATAGATATAGATATATATATATATATATATATAGAGAGATAGATATAGATATATATATATATATATATATAGAGAGAGAGAGAGAGATAGATATATATATAGAGAGAGAGATAGATATATATAGAGAGATAGATATATATATAGAGAGAGAGATAGATATAGATATATAGAGATATAGATATATAGAGAGAGATAGATATAGAGATAGATATAGAGATATATCTCTATATATATATCTATCGAGGGGATCTCATGTGGGCTTTGAATATTTGGTCAGGATTTACTTGTAGGGTGAAGTATCCTCATGTCAGGTTGTCCTGACAAACCCTTGTACAGAGAGACCGAAAATCCTGACGATGCTCTCTAGTAGGTAATCCAAACTCTCCGATACATATAATGTTGTCTGTAGGTAAATACAATTTAATATTTATTCATAAATATTATTATAAAGCCCCTTTAAGAAAATTAAAGTTGAGCACAGTTAGATGATTTAAAAAAAAAAAAAAATGAGGCATTCACTTAAGTAACAAAGCAAGGCCAATATTAAGTTTGTTGAGTTCTCTAGTCTGTCTTGATGTTTACGCTGCAATTGGCATAAATAGAACTTAATCTCTTTGTATCACGTGATAATTTCCGATGGTCCCGAGCATAAAGTGAAAGCGCGCAGAGTCAAAGGTGGCTCTGAACTGGGTTCGCTCTTTATGACCGTCTGAAATGATCACTTCCCTGCACCGATGAGCAAAAGCTCGAAACGACATCGTTTGTAGGTAAATATAAGTCAATATTAATTTATAAATATTATTATTAATGCCCCTTTAAGGAAATTAAAGTTGAGCACTTATATTAAAAAAATAGGCAGATTACTATATACAAACGGTATAAATACCGTATATATCAAAAAATTAAATAAGCACAACCCGCTTTGTTAATGATTAGTAACAGTGTCGTTTTCATATAAATGATGTTATAAATCGTTTCATATATATACAGGGTGGGCCAAAATAAGGGTCCTATCTTTAAATTTGAATAACTTGAATTTGAATAACTTCCACAAAATAAAAGTTAAACTCCCCAAACTTTATGTGTGTGTAGACTGACCCTTCCGAGATTTTTTGAAATAAACAAAACAAATTTTAGCCGAAAAACACTTCTTAAAACTTACAAAAACTAAAGTATTGTTTTTTACACTGTTTTGAGTTTTTTAAGCAAAAATAATGTTTTCTAAATGAGGGTACGTTCCTTAGAGGTAATACGGCTCATGCTTGCTTAGGAAGGGGTCCTTTACTTATTCTAAAAAAAAAAAATTTAAAAAATTAAATAAAAAAGTTATGAATTTTTAAAAATAGGAGCCTTATTTTTGCCCACCCTATATATATATATATATATATATATATATATATATCGTACATGTATTGTATTAGTTTCTGTAAATGTAAATCCGTAGAAACTCAAGTGTTTATAAAAAGTGCTCAATAACAAGTAGAGCTGTTTATAAGTATAAATTTTTATTTATACAAACATTATTGGTTACATATGTGCATACA
Source organism: Sepiola atlantica (assembly GCA_963556195.1). Lineage (NCBI taxonomy): Eukaryota > Metazoa > Mollusca > Cephalopoda > Sepiida > Sepiolidae > Sepiola > Sepiola atlantica. Next base: position 3,127,539 of record OY744554.1, on the reverse strand, counting down.
TGTTTCGGTTATTTTCGAGAAAAATTCTTGGTCTGATGAGGTTGACTTTCTGGGAAAAGTGCAACCGAAACATGTATGCACATATGTAACCAATAATGTTTGTATAAATAAAAATTTATACTTTAATATATATATATATATATATATTATACGATTTATATCTAAATAGATGGTACAGAAAAATTAGCACAACATTCGTACCGTCGGTTTCAAGCACGGAAGGACTTAGCCATCCGGCTCTCTTCAGCTTCTGTTGTCATCTGTTTCGGAAATGTGAAGTCACGTGTCACTCTCGTTTGGACGCGTTATTTGCTTAGAGTGTTATGTATGTTTGTTTACATTTAGTGTGAGGAAGGTTTAATAAGGTTTGAAAAAAAGGGGAAGGGTGAAAAGTAACAGTTGAGATTTAAACCGGAGGAGCTATAAAAAAAAAATAAATAAATAAAATAAAAGAATATTTCTATATAATTCCCGTGAGTCAATATGAGTTTCGTATATTTGGCCGTTACTGTTTTGGGGTTTGAACATGTGTTCTAAAGGAATTAGGGTGAGAGAATGGGTTTAAAAGGAACATTAATTAATTTTGTGTTTAAATCCTGGATTAAAGGACTTTACATCAATGCCGAAGGAATTTAAATAAAGGTATCATCCGGGCGGTCTAAGGGCAGTAACTATGTAGGGTTTTTAAATGGTTTGAAACCGTTTAATTGGATCGGTTTGGGAGATTAGTATTATGACCAAGAAATGGTGGGGACTTATGGGAGTAATAATAATGTTGTGAAATGGGGGTGTTACTCTCTTAATGACTGGAGAAATATTTTTGGGAAAGTTTTTATATATATATATATGAAAAAACATGAATTCAAACGTAAGCAATAATAAAAAAAATAAATGAATGTTGATTTAAAAAAAAAAAAAAAAGAATGTATTTCTAAAAACATATCAAATTTTTTTTTTTTTTTGTCCTCAAGTCATCCAGATCTTCCACCAGAACAAGTTCGGTATTTTCATCAATTATTTGAACTAGCAATAAGATGCGACGTTTCTCGTCTGTCGACAATTTCAACAATCTATTGTTTCATTTATGAATAAAAGTTTGGTCAGAATTTATGTTGTCACTCATTTCTCATGTGTAGCACTCGCTCAATCGTCGACAGTGGTTGTCTTCTTTATCGTAGTTCTCATTCTGTCCATGTCGTCTATTCCACTGATGAATCATCGAGGGCACAAGTACGGGTTTACACGGATATAAAATAAAATAAAAACAGCAAACTCACAAGATAAACACAAACTCAAACAAATTGTGTTTCAAGCCGTTGTACTCTCGGTGTGTGTGATACTGAAAGGGAACCCGCAAACGTTAACGTCCGCATTTTAGTCAACTGAGATTAAATTGTCTGTCAAAGCTATCAGTGTCGTCGCTCGTCTCATCACTTGCTAAACATTAGTCGAACTCAGCCTGCGTGCTGTTCACCTCCGCTCTCTCCCGAGGTTGACTTCAAACGTACTGTCTTCTCTCTCCGAGTCGCCAACTTGTCAATTGTCTCGTAAACTAACGTACTGTCTCGGCCATCGACAAACCCCCGCCTCTGAGCAATACAAACTGACCACTCACGCTTTTGTGTGCGTCGATGAGTCATTTGCTATCCCATCCTACCTCCGACACGGGCCCCCTCCTCTTCTTCCGTGAATCATTTCCAATCAAGAAAAAAAAAAAAAAAAAAAAGAAAAAAAACTACAAAAATACGTTTTCAATGACATTTTTTTTTCTTTTTTATGTATATATATATCTTTTTTATTATTATTATTATTTTTTAGAATCAGTAAGGGGGGGGGGTGATGAGTCCTGGAGAACAAGGAGTAAACACTTCTTAAAAATACAAAATAAAATGATTTCTCTCCGCAAGGAAATTTGCACAATGTCACTCGTAGAATCAGTCAGTTGTGAGAGGGGAGGGTGACGGAAGGAGGTGGGGGGGGGGGGGGTGAAGGAGGGAGGGTGAAGAAAAGAAGGGGGAGGGTGAAGAATGGAGGGGGAGGGTGAAGGAAGGAGGGAGGGGGTGAAGGGAGGGGGAGGGTGAAGGGAGGGGGAGGAAGAAGATGTATTTTAATTTTTTTTTCTTTTTTCAATTCTTGTTCAATTACATTTTCTCCTGAATAAACGGATGCGTCAACGCCTGATTGATGCTGATACGCTTGCTCGGGTCGAGCATGAGTATCTTCTCGAGCATGTCTTTCAGTTGGGTCACTTTCCGTAACTGGTCCTCGGGTAAACGCTGGTAACCGACCAACTCCTGAAGAAGGTCTTTACTTGGACTGATGCTACTTAGAACGGTCACTTTTTCCTGAATTCACAAAGAAAAGAAAAAAAAAAATTTATTTTAATAAATAAATCGTGAGTGTGTAAGAAGTTGAATTTGTTTTTAAGGCGAAATAATTTGCTCGTCGTAAGAAGTTGAATTTATTTATGCCAATGCAATTTGAAAATTCAACCGTTTGATAGGGAATTACACGAGGCAACGGTAAATACGTGGTGGTCGCTAGAAAAGCGGGAAATTTGAGGCTGTAAATTTTATTGTTGTAAATTTTATTGCGTCTGGTTTATTCACGTCTTCGATTCGTACGGACGAAATTTTCAAAAACTTTATAAAAGTTATTCTTTGTACCGCTTCTTTTAGTGACCACATAAAATAACAATGATATACGCAGAAAAACGGAAAAAAAAATTAAATCTGACAATGTAAAAAAAATATATGTAAATATTATTTCATGTATTCATATAAAATGTTATAAGAGGATATAATTTTTGATGTGTCAATTTTCAGTATTTATTTCAACAGTGCTCGATACGTGAGTAGAGCTAGGTAGTAAGCCATGAAAATATATTTATGGCTTCCGCATTTCATCTTTGGGGGAATCGTCAGGCTAAAAAACAAACGCGGAAGCCTCTGCGTAGCTTAATTGCAATAAATATATTTTCATGACACACATATATATATATATATATATATATATATATAATTTCAAATTTCTCTTTCAGACAGTCGATATATATATATATATATATATATATATATATATATATATATAATTTCTCATTCAGACATATTTATATATATATATATAATTTCTCATTCAGACATATTTATATATATATATATATATATAATTTCTCATTCAGACATATTTATATATATATATAATTTCTCATTCAGACATATTTATATATATATATATATATATATAATTTCTCATTCAGACATATTTATATATATATATATATATATATATATATATATAATTTCTCATTCAGACATATTTATATATACAGGGTGTCTCAAAAAAATGTATTCACTCTTAGAATGACGAGACAACCTTTATTTACCTTGGTGCGCGTTATCAGCTTTGTTTGAACAATAATGGTCATCAGTTTGAACATTTGCGAACATGATCCTTCAATTACATCTGTCTCATGTATTCGATGCAATTCTATTTCACTCTATGTTCATAAATAAAAGTGTTCTCGTCATTCTACGAGTGAGTACATTTTTTTGAGACACCCTGTATATATATATATAATTTCAAATTTCTCATTCAGACATATTTATATATATATATATATATATATATATATATATATAATTTCAAATTTCTCATTCAGACATATTTATATATATATATATATATATTTAATTTCAAATTTCTCATTCAGTCCTAATGATAAATTTAAAAAAAAAGCGAAGTAATGAATATGACATGTATAAAGAAAGAGTTGGTACGCACCCTGTGAGTAACTTTGTCGACTTCGTGGTAGAGGAAGTTATAGTTGGAATCAAAATGTTGGTCTTTAAACATCCCTTTACGCACCATTCGGTTCGGCATTTTCCCTTTGACGTCCATCATAAATTTCAACATTTCATTATTCGACTGTCCCGCAAAGAGGATCTTGCCCGTGTAAAGCTCAAAGATGGTGCAACCGACAGACCACATATCAATGGCGTGTTCATAGCCCATACCAATCACTACAAGAAGAGGGAAAACAAAATAGCAATTTCAATAACATGCAGAAATTCCAGGCATCGCATATAAAGTTATCGTGCGGATTGACAAAAAACAGCATCATCATATTTGGTTTATAACGTGCGTTTTAATCTCAACAAATAATCCACTCATAACGAAGAGTCTGTCTGTGTTCTTCGTCGAGAATTTTTGTAAATGTAAGGAAGGGTGGAGGTAATTACTATTTACTTAATTTCCACGTCAGAAACATAACAAATACATTGCTACCATTTTAGGCTTTTAACTGATATTAAACAACAAAATAAAACCCCTGTATTCTTTGCGTGTACGTTATTTTCAAGTGTTCGTGCCATAGATTTTATCAAACCGAATTTTGTAAAGAAATAAAAAAAAAAAAAAAAAAATAATATAACGATATTATAATATAACGCGCAGGTTCTCTGTCTGTCTGTCTGTCTGTCTGTCTGTCTGTCTGTGCGAGAATTTTTGTAAACGTAAAGGGGGGGGGGGATTACTTTTTAATTAATTTCCAAGTCAGAAACATAACAAATACATTAGGGCACATATTAACGACTAAAGAAACAATAAATAATTTCGACGCCGACGTCGTGATTTGAACTCGTAACCTTAACGTCATATGGTAATTATGGCGAAGTTGTCTGACACCCTACCAGCTGAGCAAATGCAACAAGTTAAAAAAACGATTTTGATTTAACTACTTACGGTAGAAAAATGATTTTTTTCATTTTTTTTTTTACTTAGCGATGAATCATCTTAAAACGAGGCTACATATCAAAACTGGTTCCTCGTTATAGTGTGGGGTCTGCGTTCGCGCTCGATTTTTTTTTTCCTTTTTAAACAAAAAATATAGGAAGACAAATTTTTTTTTTTTTTTTCAAAGAAACTCGATGTCTCACCACCCGAGAATGCGGCAGCGTAGCAAAAATAGACTCCTTAACGGTCGTCTATTTTGGCTAGTCCACTTATAATATAACGAGCACCTTCTCTGTCAGGATGTCTGTCAGTCTGTCTGTCTGTCCGTCCTGGGGAATTTTTGTAAACGTAATTTCAGAAATAAACAATAAATAATTTAAGCGCCGAGACTACGATTCGAACTCGCAACCTTGACGCTAACTGCCGAACGCGCTATCATCTGCCCCACCAAGACAAGTGATATAATCGTATTAATTTTAAATGATAAAGAATCCGTTTTTTTTTCAACTTCTTCCAGTTACAAATGAATGATCGTATAACTGTTCATTGGAAATACATTGGGGTCTGCGTTTGCTCTCGATTGTTTTAGGGGGGGGAGGAAATTGCGCCCCCTCCCCCAATTTTTTAAATTTTTTTTTGGCGCGAAAAAAATAAATATTTTCCCGCCAAAAAAAAAAAAAAAATTTTTTTTTTCCTATGTCTCACCACCCAAGAACGCGGCAGCCTAGCAAAAATAGACGACCGTTAGGGAGTCTATTTTCGCTAGTCCACTTATATAACTAGGACATTCTCTTGTCTGTCCGTCAGTGGAAATTTTTCTAAACGTAAGAAACTTAACTTTACATAAAGAAACAATAAAGAAACTCGCCGCTGACACTGGGAATTGAAACCGCGAACCTGAGGCCTGCAGTCTTCGTCGTTACTGACTTTCAACTTAAACTCTATCAGTTGAACGAACACACGCACACAATCAGTCTAAGTCCCTCGGCGTTCAATTCTACTCAAGGCATTACTTGAATATCTCGCGGATTTAGTTTGAGTTTCGCACACATTTTGGATGCAATTTATTAATTAGGCAATTGCACAGGAGGAAGAGACGCGGCAGCCGAGCAAAAATAGACAATCGTAGAGAGGATATTTTGCAAGTGCACTCGGGGGCATTTTCTCGGTCTGTCTGTCCGTCAGTCACAATTTTCTTTAAAGAAATATCCTGACTTCTTTTAGAAATAGAAAATATTGCATTAATAGTAAATAATAAATTCCCAACAAATAAAGCGGATGCCATGAGATTAAAGTAAACAAATCAAAAATCAAAATTTAAAAAGTAATTTTCTTTTAAATAAATGAAAAGATTTTTTAAATAAAGATGAATTTAAAAAATAAATTTAAAAATAAAAATAAATAAATTTTTTTTTTTGCATTAAAATAAAAAAAAATTTTTTTTTTAATTTAAAAAAACTAAAAAAAAAGAACAAATAAATAAAAATTAAAAAATAGATTTGAAAAAAAAAAATAAATAAATAAAATTTAAAAAATAAATTTTAAAAATAAAAAATAAATTAATTTTTTTTTGCATTAAAATAAAAAAAAAAATTTTTTAATTTAAAAAAACTAAAAAAAAAGAACAAATAAATAAAAATTAAAAAATAGATTTGAAAAAAAAAAAAAATAAATAAAATAAAAT
>OY744554.1:3103621-3113621 GCA_963556195.1 Sepiola atlantica | reverse complement strand
TTGTAAAAATAAAAATTTGTAAGAAAATTTTAATTTGAAACAAAAATTCCTAACAGAAATGTTTGTTATATTAAAACAAAAACCATAATTGAATTAACAAGAAATAGTTAATTAATAAAATGTCCTTTTTCAAAACCAATATGCAAATTAGTTAATATGACATCGCATAAACATAAACAGTCTATAAAAAAGATGGCGCGTCTATTGTGTAAAGTTGAATTGACATAAAATCTGTAATTTGGACCCACTCTTTCTTCTTCTCTACACCCTCTCTCACACAGACGTGATGTTGCTAGTCTCAGTCTTTTCTATAAATACTATTATGGGATGTGTTCTTCAGAATTATGTGATCTATGTCCCTGCTTCTTTTGTTCCAGCTCGTTTGACTCATTGGTCTAGTGGTCTCCATCAATTCGCTGTTTTGATACCTCATTGTAATACAGCTTCCTATTCCAGTAGCTTCTTTTCAAGAACTGCATGCTTGTGGAACTCTCTTCCTGCTGACTGTTTCCCTCCTACTTATAGCCTTGGTCTTTCAAGACTAATGCCAATCGACATCCCCTGTCTTTGCGATAATCATCTTTTGTTCTTGTTAGCTCCCTTACATCAAGTGGCTTCATGCCTTGTCTGGAGCGATTTCCATTAAAAAAAAAGAAAAAAAAAAAAGTGCAAGAAATATTTTTTTCATTTCGATAAAAAAAAGTTGATATCGAAGTGAAATAGTTGCACACATGTTGCGAATGTTTGTTGTTACAACCCCGTTCACATTATTCAGGTTGAGACGGCTTCTTCTTTGGCCTGCACCACATCTAAAACCGTGGCGCTCCTGAGAAAGGTCGCACGTGACGGTTAACCAATCATGATTCCACAGTCAAAAGCAAACAACTGTAGACCTGAGAACTCAGCCAGGTTTAGGGAGAGACAGGTTAGGGTTTAGGAGAGACTGGGTTAGGGTTAGGGAGAGACGGGATTAGGGTTAGGGAGAGACGGGATTAGGGTTAGGGTTAGGGAGAGACGGGGTTAGGGTGAGACGGGGTTAGGGCGAGACGGGGTTAGGGTGAGATGGGGTTAAGTTTAGGGAGAGATGGGATAAGGCAGGTTAGGGTTAAGGAGAGTTAGGGTTAGGTTTAGGGAGAGACGGGGGTGAGGCAGGATGGATGTGCAAGTTCAACTTGTGTGAATGTCCATTCAGCTGTTTCGTTTCCCCGTGTTCTGAAGCAGCGAGGTGAATTTATTAGAGTTGGGCGGTTTTGAAATTTTGGTTTCGGTATCGGTTTTTTCCCCTTAAAACCTCGGTTTACGGTTCGGTTTTTTTGAAAAAAATTTTTTTACTATGGAAGCTATTCATTCTCTTGTGTGATGATTAGTTATTATTCAACGTTTAGTTGAATTATGCCACTGTTTCGATAATTTTGTGATTGAATCATTCTCCATGATATGAATCATATAAGTTTTAAGGTGTTGACTGTTGTAATCAAAGTTCTGATACCTTTTCAACAGTTAACTCGTTAAAACATTGACCAAAGATTCATGAAAGATTTCTGAAGAATAAAACTGAGTTTGAATATACATTCTATCTAATTCTTTAACCCATCAGAAGCTAAAATATAACTCAGAAATGCAAGAAATTAAAAAACAAAAATTTATTTAAACAAACAAAATAATTTTACAAATAAAATTAAGCAAAAATGATGATGAAAATGAAATATTGTCAAAATTATTTGACAGATAAAAATTTTAATTTTTTAATAGGTGAAAATGTTTGCAAGACGTGTCTTGTCGCGTAAAATAGACACACCATATACTTCTCGAATTGCCGGTGTTGACTGTTGGGATGTCTGTCATTTTGTGTGCTCGAAGTTCTGTCAACTAGTGCGTGTTGGGGTTAATATTTGTTTTTAAGAAAGGGTAATAAAACTTTATAGACATGCGTAAAAGACACCCGAAAACCGCGCCAAGGGAAAAGGAAGGATGGTTAAAAAAAAAGTAGAGATTATTTATTCACCTAAAGTCATTTCTTAAGCTTTAAGGTAATTTTATTCATAGAATTCATGACTTGGATTAAAGTTTAATAATTAAACTTTCGAATAAATTGTCAACTCTAAATAAATACCATATTAACAATTTAGTAAAATATAAATCGTTGCATAGTCTACTTTTTGAATAACCCATTTTTGGGAGAGAAAACGGTATAGTTGAGAGATAGTTCTCTAGAAATGACAATTTATGTATGAAGTGGCTTTTCAAAAGTAAACAATGAAATGCCTAATGTTTAAAATAATTTTTAAAATCCGAATAAAGTGATACTAGCATTGGCAACTACTTTTTTTCTTTTTAAATGTTTATACTCGCTCGCTACTTTTCGTTTATTTACTTTTACAAGTATTTTTTTTTAATTTCATTTTAATAACTTATTTATTTAGATAACTCTGAAACAAACAAATAATTATTTTACAATTTTGAGTTGAATCAAATAGATTTTCGACATCATACGGAACGCGTTTGATTTTTTCTTTTTAATTTGAAAATAGTTTATGCTAAAAATACGATGTCATGTTTTCTGTCGTATTTCTCTTTTTTTCATTTGAAAATTCAAAATGTTAATGATAAACAAACTGTAAACAAAGATTTCTTCCTACAAGTAGCAATACACATGAAAAAATTTAAATTGCTTAAAATATCTCAATAATGGCATATATAGAAAGAGCTTGATGATCTAAGAAAGAATCTTTTTTAATTTTTTAAATCTGACTAAAAATAAGGAAGTTATGACTATTTTTGTGCCTCACACAATTGGATATTTTCCCCTCTTTAAGACCATATGCGTTTCGTCACATTTTTTACACTAATTTTTCAGTAAAAATGTTATATCTTTGTTAAAACACAAGATTAAGCAATGAAATTTACCATATAAATGTATTTTTGTGCAAGGAATTAGAATGTCACTGAAAATCTCCAGAAATTAATGGTTTCCAAGTAATCTGCACTAAGTGCACATAAATATGCTGCAATACCTTAAAAATACCATGAATCCATTAAAAGAAAGAAGTTAGAAAACTCAAAGTTGAATTGTAATACATTTTATGTACAAGAAACTAAAATCTAATACTAGGACTGTTTAAAAATGAATATATTGCAAGATTTCTTTGGCATTATTGTAGATTTACACCTTCTGCTAACTCACCCCCTTACCTCCCCAAAATATGAGATTCTACTTTTTTTATTTAGGCAATTACATGTTAACACCCTGAAAAACTTGGCAGAAAGAAAGAAACAAAAACAATTATTTTAGAATTTAAAGTGGGGATCAGTTTCACATAAAATAATCCCCCATTTCAAGGCCATTCTAGCGTTTTAGGACAGTTAATTATTTTTTCTATGGGAGATAAATCCTGTGCGTTTTTCTTGTTTTTTCTTTCTTTTTTTAGACGATTATGAGGGTCTTTGTGGGAGGAGGGGGGCTTACCACTTGAACTTCAGGTTAGTGGTAGGGCTAGGGGCAATTAAGTGTGAACACCCTGAAAACTCAGCAGAAAGAAAAAAAAAACAATTCATTTAGAATTTCGAGTGGGGGATTAGTTTCACATATATTTAATGTAGAATAATTCACCATTTCCGGGCCATTCTAGCGTTTTAGGGCATTAATCAATTTTTTTCTATGGCAAATAAATCCTGTGCGTTTTTTTATGGGCGTCTGCTTTTTTTTTTTCTTTTTTTTTAGATGATTATGTGTGGTTTTAATGGGCTTTTTTGTAGGATTAGGGCTTCCTACTCGGGCTTAGCGTTAGTGATAAGGTTAAGGAAGGGGTTTTGTTTTGGATGGAGGTTGCCATTCGGACTTAGTGTTAGGGTTAAGGGAGTTTTTTAGGGGTGGCTTGCCACTCATATTTAAGGTTAATGGTACGATACGTTCAAGAAGGCATTTTTAGGAGGTGGGCTTGTTAGTCGTACCTAGAGTTAATGGTAGAGTAATTATTTATTTTATAAATTTCACTAAAAGGCAAGAATGACCGGGAAATCGGAGATCATTTTACATTAAATTTATATGCGAAACTGATCCCCCACTCTAAATTCTAAACTATTTTTTGTTGTTTTGTTTTTTTCTTTTTTTCGCCAAGACTTTAAGACGTAATCGCCTAAAAAGTAGAATCTTAATTTTTTTTTAAATTGGCGACTAGAAATTCATTACTACTAGAAGTTCGAAAGTTGAGTGAAAACCAGTATTTTTTAAAGTATTTTTTATAGAAGAACCAAATAAGATTAACTTTTTTAAGCACAAAAAGTATTTTTATCTTACTTTTAAAGAAGTTTATAAACGAATTTTACAAAGCTTTACAAGACGCTGCTGCTGATTGATTGTTATATCAGCAATACTAGCAGCCATTGTTGACTTTCGCTCAAAAAAAGGACAATATTTTTTAGGATAAGATAATTTAAAATTACTATTACCGAAAGACAAAACAACGTACAATTATAATTTTAATGCATAAAAAAAGATGAAAGATTAATTTATTTACTAGTTGGGTACGAAAAATGTAAGGATATTCATTTCCTAACAAAATGATGGTATTTTGAGCTCTTAAAGTGCTTTAGTTTTTAAGATATGACTATTTTAATAGAACTAACCTCAAATATGTGATTATCCAAACAGTTTTCTAGTCGATGTGTATTGCTAAGTACATTAAATGTTTTTATCATATATTTGTTCAATCTGTCCTCTTACTAATATAACATTTTTTGGTAATATTTAATTTTATTCAAATCGGAAAATCTTTTCAACCGTGTTTCCTTGTATATGGTGACTTACTGTAGTAAAAACACAATACCGAACGGTTACGGTTTAAAAAAAAAAAACCGATTCGGTATTCGGTATGGAGACGAAACCGAAAAACCGCGGTTTTTCGGTAAAACCGCCCATCTCTAGAATTTATCGACTCTTTCGACACCGGCAACAACGGGTGTCGAACGAGTCGACAAATTCACTTACCTAAGTAACCAGAATAGAAAAGAAAAGGAAAAAAAAAAAAGGGGTCGGAATACTTACATCATTTCATTGTTTCGGATAATCTTCACGGCAACATCAAGATTACCCCGAGCCGCATCACGTGCGCGTACCACGTTACTAAACACGCCCTGGCCAGTGTAGCCATACACAGTATAGCGTTTATCCAAAATTTCTCCAATTCGAACTCCTAAATTAAGCGAAAGGGGAAAAAAATTGTTATTAATTTGTCGTGTAAAAGTTACGATTATAATCGGAAAAGATTATCGATCCGAGAACAGAACAGATGCTACACTTTGATCCTAGGCCAAGTTATTTACCTTCAGGAGGTTAGACACAAGGTCAGGTGTGGTTAACCAGCGCATTAGGATTAGCGAGCTCTGGCCGTCAAAAAATGCCTGAGCAGCCCCGTCGGCATTCCCCGGTAGAGGCGCCTCAGCGATTAGCAATAAACTAACCCTTCTCAAAAGGATGAGAAGGCAAAGCCTGGGAGGGTGGACCTCCTAGAACTGCATAAGACAATCCCTCACACCGGCGGAATTAAGGTTCGAAGGCCAATATAGTACCGGTCTACGGGGTGTAGCATCCATCGGAACAGATACTACACTTTGATCTTAGCCAAAAGGCTAAGGAACACTTGTTATTTATCTCTTCCTCCCACAGCGGTAAGATGTGACACAAGGTCGGAAAGTGAGACTTGAAAAGCCAGCGCCCTAGAGAAAAAAGAGCGCGCTGGCCTACAAAAAATGCCTGAGCAGCCCCGTCGGCATTCCTCGGTATGAGGCGCTTCAGGCGATCAGAAATAAACTAACCCCTTCTCAAAAGGGTGAGAAGGCAAAGCCTGGGAGGGTGGACCTCCTAGAACTGCACAGGACAATACCTCAGACCGGCGAAATCAAGGTTCGAAAGCCAAGACGGTACCAGTCTACGGAGTGTAGCATCCATCGGAACAGATACTACACTTTGATCTTGGCCAAAAGGCTAAAGGAACAGTTTGATTCTAGATCACGAAAGTGTAATTTAGTTTGAGTTTCAGATCAAAGAAAAATGTTCAGAATATTTATTTTGTGAATACTCGGAATAATCAAAGAAGAGGTTAAAAACATGATTGAATTTTAAAAACTGGTAGAGAATTTGCGGGTTCTTCATCATCCAATTTACACGCACAATTACAGCGTTTATCGAAAATAGGGCAGGTGAAGCGCTCTTTAGCGTTGGTGGAGAATTACCTAGAAATAATGCCTCGATAAAAACACTGGTCCCCATCAGTCAACAAGGACTTCCCCTCCTCCGACCTAGGACAGAACAGGTACTACACTTTGATCCTAGGTCAAGAAAGTGTAATTTAGTTTGTGTTTCATTCCCTTAGGAAAATGACTATTTGAAGAAACGCTACTTCAAAGATGTGTGGAAGAATTAACACGCGTAACCAGATCTAAGCTCGTAACGAACTTAGAAGTCAGACTTCCCGTGAAGAATATATGATTGATAACGTTAGACTATTTGATCAGAAGATTGTCGCAAAAAATAAATTGGTTGATTGGAAAGGAAGGGCAACACACCTGTAACATTTGTTGCAGTTAATCGTGTTACTATATGCAAAAAAAATATGAATAAAGTGTTTTTTTGCCGAAACGTGTGTTCATTAAAAAGTTTTTTAAATAGTTGTGTGCCCCGAGACAATGACAATCAACAGACATCTTGGCGGCTGTCCTTGCACTGTCAAGAAAGGCCACCATCGATGAGGACCACCTTTTCCATAAGCTCACCACAGAGACCCGTCCACTAGCTCGCCTGAAGTCACGACACCCATTCTCGGAGCATGCCCACCAGCTCCTGCTTTCAACACCCAGTGACGTCACAAAACGAATCTGGCTGAAACGTTGCTGGACGGAGGAATGGCAGGCAGCAGATAAATCAAGGTTGCACAGATTTGTGGAGGACCCGGATAACCTACCAGGCATGGACCTCCCTCGCCGGCAGTGGACAATGCTCAACCGCCTCAGGAGAGGTGTCGGCCGTTTCGCCGCAACCATGAAAGGATGGGGACTCAGGGACTCGGCTGTCTGCGACTGTGGTCACTCTGAACAGACAGTAGACCACATCATCGAGTCATGCCTTAAATATCGACCACCCAACGGCGAAGCCGGCATAGGTGTGCTAGACCAGTGGTCCTCAACCTTTTTGTTGCCGCGGACCGGTAAGCGTTAGACAATTTTACCGCGGCCCAGGGGTAGATTGTTTACTTGCAACTTACATGTAGCATCGTACCAACAACATAACATGAAAATAAAAGTCTTGAAATAATAATAAATATATCATTAAAAAGTTTACATTAAAAATTTACTTAAAACATTCCTTTCAAAATAAAATACAGGTACAACCTGTATAAGCGAGCGCAAGACAGCGTGTGACTCATTGAGCAATCATAACACGAGTCACAAGACACACAAACACACTTACAACACTAGTGACTAAGCTTACAAAGCGTATGACTAATCTTATGACAAAGCGTACAAACTGAGATAAAGAGCTTTAAAAACTGCGCACATGTATGCAAACTATATTTCTAAACTGTATTTCTTACGCGGCCCGGTACCAATTGGTCTACGGACCGGCACCGGTCCGCGGCCCACCGGTTGGGGACCACTGTGCTAGACAACAAAACATTAGCATGGCTTTTCTCAACCGAGCTGGTGATCTAACTACGAGATGCTGTGAAGCAAACGAAAGAAGACGAAGGTAGTGTGCTATCAGCCATGGCGATCCGCAGTTAAAAAAGTTTCTTATAATTGTTAAAGGAAAGCTTTCTACAATCCAACTATATTTGCTACAAATATACTACAGTTTATGTCTGACTTGTCCATCAAGGTTGCACAGATTTGTGGAGGACCCGGATAACCTACCAGGCATGGACTTCCCTCGCCGGCAGTGGACAATGCTCAACCGCCTCAGGACAGGTGTCGGCCGTTTCGCCACGACCATGAAAGGATGGGGACTCAGGGACTCGGCTGTCTGCGACTGTGGTCACTCTGAATAGACAGTAGACCACATCATCGAGTCATGCCTCAAACATCGTTCACCCAACGGCGAAGCCGGCATAGGTGTGCTAGACAACAAAACATTAGCATGGCTGTTCTCAACCGAGCTGGTGATCTAACAGTGAGATGCTGTGAAGCAAATGAAAGAAGAAGTTGTTATTCATTAAATAACTGTTTTTAAAGTATTCAATTCTCAGTATTAATAAAAAAACACATATATTTTAGGTAGCTTAAAAGAAAATTAATTTTTTTTTAAATTAACAGTTAACTGACAAAAAACTTTAAATTACAATAAAAATCAAGTGTAGCCAATAAAGAAGTTGTCGATTTCCCAATTTAATTAAAAAAAAAAAATGTTTTTCAAAATCGAAATTTCTTTTTTGTCAGGTTTTGTGAAACAATAAAATCAAGTTATCTCCCTTAGATTCCCATCGAAAACGAACTTGAAATCGTAGGAAGAATTTGATCATTTTATGTGAATAATTTTTTATCACTTTATGTGAAGAATAGAACAGTAGACCACATCATCGAGTCATGCCTTAAATATCGACCACCCAACGGCGAAGCCGGCATAGGTGTGCTAGACAACAAAACATTAGCATGGCTTTTCTCAACCGAGCTGGTGATCTAATAGTGAGATGCTGTGAAGCAAACGAAAGAAGTGAGGTTGTTTCAGGTGTTGGTAATGACCATCCCAAAGAGATAGGTAAGGCCTGGGAGAATGCTGTGAAGCAAACGAAAGAAGAAGAAGAACATTTATTTTGTTTTTGAACTGAGTAACAAAATCAAAATCAAATCTCACTGACAACGGCTCCGAATATTTTTAATACTTTTTCGGCTTTACAGTGGACAGGGAAGTGAGGTAGTATTTACTCTTTCTTTCTCTCTCTCTCTCTTTCTAAGTGAAAATTGTTCAGAATACTTATTCCGTGATCACTCGGAATAATCAGAGAAGAGGATCAAAAGATTCTTGAATTAAAAAAAAAAAAAAAAAAAAATGCCAAAGAATTTGTGCGTTCTTCTTTATATTCAATTTATACGCAACACTTTGCAGTTTCGGACCCTATTCCTCGTGTGTGTGTATGTATGTGTATGTGTGTGAGGGGGGGAGAGACTGCGAAGTGGTTCCTCCTCCTCCTGATGACGGTGTAGTGCTGGATCCGGTAGCAGAGCTGTCAGGTGCAAAGCACAAAAAGACAGCGTGATTCAAATCCTATACAAAATAGAGCGTTTATCCAAAAAGTTCTCCAATACGAACTCCCTAAAGAAAAGGGGGGGGGGGGAATAAGGTCAAATTACGTCATCATGAAAGGTCATCTCCCTTGTATCGATTATAACGACAAAGCGGAGATTCATGAGACTGTTCAAAAAAAAAGGGGCAAATGGCAAACCAGTAAAGTACTCGACTTCAAGTCAGCAGCAAACGGTGCTCGGTCAGATTTAGTTCCCGACATTAAACGTCATCCGTAATATAAATTCCGGTGACAGTTTCAGTTTCAAAATTTTATTTATTTATTTATTTAATTGTTAGGTGAAAGTACAGAATAGTTAACACCCCCCCCCCCCCCCAGTCTCCATGTTTAGAATGGCTTTCTTAATAACAACGCTATTATTCCAGCACGGTGCTTAAACTGCAGAATATTATTTAGAAAGCCATTTTTACCATGATGATGGGGGTTTGTTAACTATTCTGTACTTTCAGCGAACAATTTAATAAATAAATTAATAAAAATTAGTACAAACTTGGATAACCAGAAGAGTTAGCCACCTAAAACAAGTAGTCTTTAATATCAGGAACTAAATCTGATCGAACACCGTTTGCTGCTGACTTTTAGTCGGGTATTCTTCTGCTTTGCCGGACAAATTTATATTTCAACCATAGCCTCGACTGACAAACAAAATCAATTGATTAGGGTTAATATATTCCGATTAAACCCTTTCTTTCTTTCTTTCTCTT
>OY744554.1:3073621-3098621 GCA_963556195.1 Sepiola atlantica | reverse complement strand
AAACATTATTTTTGCTTAAAAAACTCAAAACAGTGTAAAAAACAATACTTTAGTTTTTGTAAGTTTTAAGAAGTGTTTTTCGGCTAAAATTTGTTTTGTTTATTTCAAAAAATCTCGGAAGGGTCAGTCTACAAACACATAAAGTTTGGTGAGTTTAACTTTTATTTTGTGGAAGTTATTCAAATTCAAGTTATTCAAATTTAAAGATAGGACCCTTATTTTGGCCCACCCTGTATAACATACTTAACTGATCAATTGAGGAGAGGAAAATTAATGTTCTTAACTTCTTTAAAAACTCAACGTTTAGGAAATAAAGAAGAACTTTAATAGAATATTCGCATATCTATGGATCTCATATATAGATCAAGTGTTAGCCCCAGGAAGGAGCCCGTTGATTTCTGAGAATTTCTACTGAAGTAAAATGAAACAAAAAACGCCCTTTAGATAATAGATGGTACATATAAGAATAGACGGGATCTAAACGGGATTATCTTACGTGGTATTCATCGAGCACTCCTTCTTCGGAGAACATGTCAATTCCACTTCGGACAGGAACGGCTGGTTTCGTACTCGGTAAAACATCAGTTAGGGATGGTGGCTGGCTCAGGAGCGATTCTCCATCTGGGAACAAAAAAAAAAAAAAACAGGTATTTTTTAAATTTTCTAAAAGTAATGTTCATGCAAGATGGTGGACCTCATGGTCAGCCAATTTTTTTATGTCCGTAGACTAACGGCTGATAATATCTACTGGTCTCATGGTGTGATCCAAGTGATATCTATATATTTATTAAAAAAATATATATATTAAAAAAATAAAAAAATAAATAAAAATAAAAATGTTTAATAAAAGGTAAATAGATGAATAAATAAATTAGATTAAACATAGAAAAATAAAATATTTAAAAAAAAAAAAAGAAAAGTTTATTTTATTTTTTAATCTGGTTTAAAATTCAAATTTAACCGGTATTTTCTGCGAGACTGCATCCTATGGCTTCCTTCATATGCACGCTTGAACTTGAGTTGAGCACGGTTCTGAAGAAAGGGAAGAGTTCCCGAAATATTATATCATACAGAGTTTCCACCAGACCATCTTGATACAGGTATTACATAACATTGTAACATAGTGTAGATAAACAGATATATGTGTGTTTGTGAAAAAACAAAAATAAATAAATTTCAAAAAATAAATAAATAAATATATATATATATATATATATATATATATATGTGTATGTATACATTGTATTAAGGGTGAAAATATTTAAACTATTTAATTTGTTCCACCATTATGTCTTATTTGCTCCAACTTGTGTCTATCCGTCACACCTCTGCATTGTATTGCCTTCTAAGTATCACATTTCTATATACCAATAAACAATGCTTCAAGCAAACCTCATATCTATATATATTTCAGCAGAGGGAGGGGGGGGAGAGCAGTTGGGTTTCTGTGGTTCTTCAGCGACAAATGGGCCGATGGACTGTTTGTGTTCAGTTGGAAGATATGTTCATCAGGAGAAGAAAACTAGTATCATTGTATCTTCTCAAAATAAAACATTGTTTTAAACCACCGATTGTCACGGCAAATAACACCCTACCTGAGAGTTCAACATTCAAACTCCTCGGCCTAACCTTCACAGGTAACATGAATTGGAACAAATACATTGAAGACATTGCCAAGGCTGCAGCAAAGAAGGTGGGCTCCCTCTACCGTGCTAGAAAACTTCTCACACCTGACATTATCCTATATCTCTACAAAGACACCATCCGCCCATGCATGGAGTATTGTTGCCACATCTGGGCTGGTGCATCATCCACTATTTTCTCCCTCTTAGACAAGGTCCAAAAAAGAGTCACCAACTTGATAGGTCCTTCACTATCCACCAAGCTCCAGCTCCTATCCCATTGTCGCAATGTTGCTTCCTTGTGCCTGTTTTACAAATACTTCAATGGATTGTGCTCTGATGAGCTTGCTGCTCTGGTGCCCCCACGACGTAAATTCACTAGACCAACCCGAGAATCTGCCAAATCCCATCCATTCACTATGGAGGACCCCAGATGCCGAAGAGCTTTCTACTCTAAAAGCTTCTTTCCTCGTGCTGCTGGACTCTGGAACTCCCTCCCTGCTCCTTGCTTTCCTGACGTTACTGACATGCAGAAATTTAAAACTTATGTAAACAGACATCTCGCTGCGCAGCTCCCAAATTAGGTTGACCCTCCCCCTCCAAAACCTTCACCTTTTTTTCTCAGTAGCACCTTACGTCTACAGTGGCGGTCTGCCTTGTTTGGGGTGAACTATGATAAAAAAAAAAGGAAAAGACCCCCGTTGCACGATCACCTGGCCTGTTATAGGGATGGCCTTGGTCTTAAAAAAAAAAAAAGGAAAAGACCCCCTTTGCACGATCACCTGGCCTGTTATAGGGATGGCCTTGGTCTTAAAAAAAAAAAAAGGAAAAGACCCCCGTTGCACGATCACCTGGCCTGTTATAGGGATGGCCTTGGTCTTAAAAAAAAAAAAAGGAAAAGACTCCCATTGCACGATCACCTGGCCTGTTATAGGGATGGCCTTGGTCTTAAAAAAAAAAGAAAGGAAAAGACTCCCATTCCACGATCACCTGGCCTGTTATATGAATGGCCTTGGTCTTAAAAAAAAAAAAAGGAAAAGACTCCCATTCCACGATCACCTGGCCTGTTATAGGGATGGCCTTGTCTTAAAAAAAAAAGAGTGTTTAAAAAATTTAATTTTCCAACTTACCATTATCCAAACTTTCTAAAGATTTCAATTTCTGCTTAATAATATTCTCGAAGTCATCCAGATCCACATCGACGGGAATATCGTTGGAATCCTTGTTGAACTCCTTAGAATCTTCCGACTCGTCTCCGCTCTCGCCAGATGATGAGGAAGCTGATGATGACGACGACGATGAAGAAGATGAGGAGCTGTCTTCTGAGACATCGGTATCACGGCGACGGCGATGGTGACGGCGGCGATCGTTGTCATCGTCGTCGTCTTCATCATCATCATCATCATCCTCGTCCGACCGTCTCGTATTATTTCGCTGGGTATATTCCTCACGCGGCGGAGTGTCGGGCGGCTCGCTAGGCGATCGGGGTCTATCTTCCGGGCTTGGGATCGTCTCTTTCGCCTCTGCAGGGTCGCGATCTTCAGCAGCAGCAGCAACAGCAACAGCATCAGCATCATCATCATCATCATCATCAGATTCCCCAGAATGTGCAACATCTTCTTCATCTTCTATGGTGCCGTTTTTATTGCTGGCCTCATCATTTTCATCTTTGTTCGTCGTTAAACGCTATGAAAAATAAAAATAAATTGGCGGGGAAAAAAAAAAAAGTTTAAATAAAATTTGACGTTTGAAATAAATTGATTTGATATTAAACATTATAAAAAAAATTTTTTTTATATTTTTTTAATAAAACATAGGGCCCATTTAATTTTAGTAAATAAAATATGGCGTCATGCCAAAGCTATAATTATGTTGTTATGGTAATGTTTTAAGCTTTATTTATAAGAAAGTTTAAATAGGTCAGTAAAACCTCAAACTAAAGATGTCAACGTTTCAGTTTCGATTTCCGGTCATGGCATCCGTTTTATTTGCTGGGAATTTATTATTTACTATTAATTTCTCCATTTCTAAAAGTCGTTAAGATCTGATATTTCGAAACGACACAAATTGGAACAAATACATTGAAGACATTGCCAAGGCTGCTGCAAAGAAGGTTGGCTCCCTCTACCGTGCTAGTAAACTCCTCATACCTGACATTATCCTGTATCTCTACAAAGCCACCATCCGCCTATGCATGGAGTATTGTTGGCTGGTGCATCATCTACTAGTCTCTCCCTCTTAGACAAGGTCCAAAAAAAAGAGTCGCCAACCTAATAGGTCCCTTACTGTCCACCAAGCTCCAGTCCCTGTTCCATCGCCGCAATGTAGCATCCTTGTGTTTGTTTTACAAATACTTCAATGGATTGTGCTCCCTCGACGTAAATTCACTAGATAAACTCGACAATCAACTAAATCCCATCCATTCA
Source organism: Sepiola atlantica (assembly GCA_963556195.1). Classification (NCBI taxonomy): domain Eukaryota; kingdom Metazoa; phylum Mollusca; class Cephalopoda; order Sepiida; family Sepiolidae; genus Sepiola; species Sepiola atlantica. The sequence continues at coordinate 3,094,573 of OY744554.1, read as the reverse complement.
CTGCGGAGGTCCCCAGATGCCGGAGAGCATTGTACTCAAATAGCTTCTTTCCTCGTGCTGCTGGCCTCTGGAACTCCCTCCCTGCCCCATGTTTCCCCGACGGTACTGACATTTAAAACTAATGTAAACAGACATCTCACTGCGCAGATCCCAATTTAGGTTGAGCCCTTCCCCCCTTTTCTTTCTTCTCAGTAGCCCCTTACGTCTACAGTGGCGGCCTGCCTTGTCTGGGGTGAACTATGTTAAAAAAAAAAAAATAAATAAATTCCACAATGTATTTATTACGTTTTAAAAAATTTTGACTGACAGACTTTCTATTTAGGAAAAGACGGATTTTTTATATATAGATGTGGTGAAATTGCCTTCCAAACTAACCCATCTCTGACCAGGTCTTTATTTATCCCTCTTTTTCTCTGCCTTTGTTTATTCAAAGTTACCTGTCTTTTTATCATACGAATTTGTCAATAATTGTCAAATTTATTAATTAGCTAATTGTGATTCTTATTCTCTGATATGTAAAACACAAAAACATCAAACTAATCTCACAGGGGAATTTTCTCTCTTTTTTTTAACCGTTAGATTTATTAATTATCTAAAAAAATTCACATCATCTCCATTAAAAGATCCCAGCTGCACAGTCGCCTGGCCTGTTATAGGGTTTGGTATGGTAGTTTTGTTTTACGGCACATCAACCCTTTTTGGGTTATTTAATGCCGAATCTGGTCATTATAGTAAAAGTTTTTATGCTTCAAGTTCTTTATATCTTCAAATGTTTAATCATCGTTTTTGGTTTGGTAGTTTTGTTTTACGGCACATCAACCCTTTTTGGGTTATTTAATGCCGAATCTGGTCATTATAGTAAAAGTTTTTATGCTTCAAGTTCTTTATATCTTCAAATGTTTAATCATCGTTTTTGGTTTGGTAGTTTTGTTTTACGACATATCAACCCTTTTTGGGTTATTTAATGCCGAATCTGGTCATTATAGTAAAAGATTTATGCTTCAAGTTCTAAAAATAAAATAAAAAAGGGGAGGGAGAAAGGGAGAGGGGCTGTTGTTTTTGTTTTTGGTTTTGTAGAACATAATTAAGTTTTACAAAAAAAAAAAAAAAAAAAAAAAAAAAAACGTCAATGTAGGTGAATTTCGTCTCAGGGAGCCACAGGGCAGCCTGATCTGGTATCACCAGCTGTTATAGGGATGGCCATATTTAGAACATAATTTTTTAAATGTATCACTCACTTCAAGCAAGGCTTCTCTCTCTTTACGACGTTTTTCAATGAAAGCAGCTGCATCTTCTTCGTCGTCTTTCTCGGAATATTCAATATTAGAGCTGGAAGAACATTAAAAGAACGTTTAGGACACGCGACGTCACTTGCGTCAGATGTGGGTGTAGTCTACAACATTTTTCTTTTTTATAATTAATCTATTAATGATCTTATTACGTACAAAGTTTCGTTAGAAATGTTGTGTAAAATTGCTAATCTGTTCGGATACAATAAGTTTGCTGATTAAAGGAGATAAAAGAATGATCGTGTTGTAATTCATTCCAACAAAACTTTGTACATAATATCGATAATAAAATACGAATAGGCTATTTTGCCGGGACCGGCAAAATAACGAGGGGGGGGTCGTTATTTTGCCGGTTCATGTTTATTTAACCTAACTGTTACAGTTACAGTGAAGATTTCACGAGTCAACTTAACTGCCGCTTTATTTTTATTTCAACATTTTTCCAATGAAGAAAGAAATAATTAAAACTTCTGACTATTTTTTAAAATTAAATAAATAATTCATACGGCGATTTTCGCCATGACTTAGGAAAAAAATCAGTTTTATTTCACCATAGACTAAGTAACTACGATGAATTTCTATGTCCATTTAAATGCATTTACGTATTGTTTTTATTGTAAAAAAATATATACAAATTATGTTTTTAAGTAGAAATAGTTCGCTTTGAATGTTTGTTTGTAAAAACAATTCAACTTTGCATTAAAATTCGTCGTTACATGTAGCAGTTGAAATTATTGACAATTACTACTGTTGTTATTTTATCGCAAGAAACACATTCAATTTAATGGTTAATTTAGTGAAATGATGAGAAATAGTCCTAACATTTATCTTAAAAGATAGTGAAAAATCAGTTTTAAAATTGCTGTTTAGACTGTTTATGCAACTGAAATTATATAAACATACATACTGTTGAAAAAAAAAGTATATCTGATTTAATTTCTTTAGCGACTTATCTGTAATTATTTTAATAATCAGATTTCTTAACAAGAGTTATTTATTTTTTATATCAATGAATGAAAACTATTTTTTTTCTTAAATAACTAAAACAATTTTTCTCCGACGCAAATTACTTCTAAATCCGACTAAAAAATCTAATTGTCTGTAATATTTTCGTTCAATTAATTAATTTTTACTTTTAATGTTTTTTTGTATTAAAAGCAGATATTTCTTTTATATTCAAAAGATTAAAATAACCGACAGAATAACAACTGATGATGACGATGAAAAATTGTTATTAAATATTTGTCCTTATTTATTTCATTACCTTTTCTTTCACAACAGTTAGGTTAAAAGAACATAAGCCGGCAGAATAACGAGCCCTCGTTATTTTGCCGGAAAAATAGCCTCTTCCAATAAAATATGATAAAAACAAAAACAAAACACTCATTCCATTTCATAAACGCATCGCACATTTTTAATTCTCACGTTCGAAAAAAAAGCATAAAAACATTTTTACATGTCACAAACGCATCAAATATTTTACTTTGTTATTTCTTCAAATCAATCATCCTGAGAAAGTCTTGAAATAAAGACGAAATGCTGATGAATATATAAATAATTTTGGTTTTTCCTTTTTCATATTATATAATATATATATATATAATATATATATTATATATATTATAATATATATAATATATATTATCATATAATATATATTATAATATATATATAAAATATATATTATCATATAATATATATTATAATATATATATAAAATATATATAATATAATATATATAATATATATTATCATATAATATATATTATAATATATATATAAAATATATATTATCATATAATATATATTATAATATATATATAAAATATATATAATATATATTATAATATATATATAAAATATATATAATATATATTATAATATATATATAAAATATAATATATATTATAATATATATATATAAAATATATATAATATATATTATAATATATATATATAAAATATATATAATATATATTATAATATATATATAAAATATAATATATATTATAATATATATATAAAATATATATAATATATATTATAATATATATATAAAATATATATAATATATATTATAATATATATATAAAATATATATAATATATATTATAATATATATATAAAATATATATAATATATATTATAATATATATATAAAATATATTATAATATATATATAAAATATATATAATATATATTATAATATATATATAAAATATATATATAATATATATTATAATATATATATAAAATATATATATAATATATAATATATATATATTATATAACTTCTTTTGTAAGATGGTGGGAAAAATCCCAGCAGAGTGCTCGATTAATTGAGAATCAAAATTAAGAGCGTAATATGTATTTTTTTTCTGGTACAGAAAAATTAGTACCGTCGGTTTTAATCTCAGAAGGACTTAGCCATCCGGCTCTCTTCAGCTCATGTTGTCACCTTATAAAGAAATCGGAACTCGCGTATCACTCTCGTTTGGATACGTTATTTGCTTTGGAGTGTTAAATATAATCGTTTAAAATTAAAATAAATCTAAACTGTTATATTTTACCCCCCCCCCACACACACACACTTTTTTCGGACTTTTATTAAACTTTTTAACCTCACATTTCTTTCCCTAACACAAAATTTTAAACAACTTTATTTAACACTCCAAAATACGTGAGTTCCAATTTCTTCAGTCAACCAAGAAATAGCATAGGCAGAGAGAGGGGAGGGGAGATACAGATATGATTTGACCTCTTTATATTTCCCTTCCCCTCCTTTTTTGATAATTTTAACTTACGTATTTTGTTCTCACCCACCCCCGTCTCTCTGCCGATGCTTTTTCTTTTTTAACAGGTGAATATTTCATTTTCCGTCATTTCCAATATATAGTTGTCCCGTTAGCATTTTGAAGAGGCCAGGAGGCTGAAATAAATCATAGTGCTGACAACTACAATGCGTACGTGAATTTTTTTCTTTCTATATATTTTTTTAAATTAGAAGTCGAAATGCGGGTACTGACCAAAACCGATGCTGCAAACAAGAATAATGAAATAAAAAACATAAAGAAAGTGATAGACCGAACGTTAATTTTTGACGATGCCAAAACAAAACGTAAAATCACTTACTCGTCATCATCCGAAGAAATTTCCACATGAAGAAAGAGTCCCTCGGATAAACTGTCCTTGAACTTGTCAACAGGTTCGGCATTTTCTTCTGTCCGACGCTTATTACGGAACCCATCCGGCCCGCCACGCTTCCTATCACGCGGGGACCTGCTGCGGCCATATCGCCGCGGCGAATAGCTTCTATCTCGTCCACGATGTCTCGTTCTGGAAAGAGGCACATACAAATAGAGTCAGAATATACGTTTTTCTTCGCCAAGGTTTACCATTTAGAGTACGGAAAACCGTACCAAAGAAAGAAGAAAAAAAATTAAAATTGAAAATTAATGCTATTGTGATACTATGGATCTTTTCTCCAGAGTCGAGGAAATGATTCACAAAAAGAAAACGCTATCGAAAGTAAAGTAAGTAAAAAGACAATGGGGGACCGCCGAGGTCTTTTGAATTCTCACAGCTGGGGAGTAATTTCTGCTAATCAATCTCTCTGGGACAAAGACCAGACGTTTTAGGAGTGGCCAAGTCATTTTCGTTTGTCAGTAACTAAAACAAAAGGCCGGACATGGGATTGAGTTAAGATATTTAGGAATGAGAGTTGTTTGCGACAGTTGACGAGTTTACGGCTGTTGATGAGTTTAATGTTTTTAGTTTTTAGTTTTTTTATGGAAGTCGCTCCAGACAAAGTATAAAGCCACTTGATGTAAGGAGCTAAAAAATTTTTTTTAAAAAACTACTTCAAGGTCAAAAACCAGCCAACAAAAAGTGTTAGGCGGATAGATTCCGACCCCAAAAACAGCAATTCTTCCCCCTTTGTCAGAAACATCACTCGTGGAATGTGAGGACTAAAGGACAACATAAAGGAAGCGAGTGTTACAGGGCTGCCGAAAGGAAACATAAGTTAGTCACTTTCTACTCTCCTAAAGTTAGTTTTGCGGCTCGGAGAGGAGGCGAGCAGATCGGACCGAGAAAACGACGAGACAGCTAACGTGTAGGGGGACCTCTTTTCGTGCTGACGATATCACACGCGTATCCAGAGCTCAACTGATTGACGCCAACAATTTGTCTTGTGTTATTTTAAGGCGGTCATCGGGTTACACTGTAATCCAAGTAAACTAGGATCCCGGGCGACGCCGGGTAGTCCTGCTAATATATAATATAATAGAAAGACGGATAACATTAATACCCCGAATAGATCAGTTTTGCACCACTTTTATGAATCAGCATCATCCGATTTATTTTTAACAGACCTTTGATTAGTCCTATATAAGAGGGTGGGGCCTGTCTGTCAGTCTTGATCCAAGTCTTCCCCTCCAGGCTCGGCGGTCACGAGGATCAAAGTTCGCAATCTCCAGGGCCGCACGGTCGCGTTTATACAGCTCATCCCAAGAGAACTTTCGTCTTCCAGCCTGCCGATTTGATGCGACGGACATGTTTTGAGATTTTAAGACGGGGGAATCAGTCTTGTTCGTCTTCTACCATAGTCCGTTTTTCACAACTTTTTACGTCTTAAAGATCTCAATTTTTAAAAATTTATTTCCAAAAACCCCGGAATTCTCTCGCGACATGATAGGTAATTGTAAGCAGAAGAATAATTTCAAAAATTTGAGATGGTCAAAAAGAGGGGGATCAGTCTACGTTGAATTTACATTGAAAACTGATCCCCCGTCTTAAAATCTAAATTTTTTGAAATTTCTTTCCAAAAACCCCGGAATTCTCTATTGACATGATAGGTAATTGTACACCGAAAAAGATTTTTTTAAAAATTGAAATGGTCAAAAAGAGGGGGATCGGTCTACGTTGAATTTACATTGGAAACTAATCCCACCTCCTAAAATGTAAAATATTTGAAAATTTTTTCCAAAAACCCCGGAATTCTCTAGCAGCCTGATAGGTAAGTGTACACCGAAAAAAGAAAAAAAAACTGGCCCCCCCCCCCTCCTAAAATGTAAAATATTTGAAAAAAAAATCTAGCAGCCTGATAAGTGTACACCGAAAAAAAAAAATGGTCAGTAAAAAGTTGTGAAAAACGGACTAGTAAAAGACGAACATGTGCCAATAACAAAGATTAAAATCAAGATATAATGGCGATCATCGGGCAACACTATATCTATTGCTTGTACCCGTCCTGGGATGGGTCTTCTACTAGTTTGAATATAAGTTCTGATCGTTTTATACGAGATGCTTAACTTACCGAATATATGAGTACCCTTATCTTCTCTTTGACGCGGACGTTAACAGCGTCTTTTGTTGTCGTCGTTATAAGCTGGTGCTCTTTGCCTAATTTTCCATCATATTTTTAGCGTGTTTTAGGTGTCGTATATAATTTGACAGTGTTCATATCGCTGCTTTTTTTTCTTCGTTTTAACGTTCACCCCAAACAAGGCAAGCTGCCACTATAGCCGTAAGGGGCTACTGAGAATTAGGGTGAAAGTTTAAGGGATGGGGGGGGGGGGGGTCATCCTAAATTGCGAGCTGTGCAGCGATATCCCTGCTCACATTAGTTTTAAATTTCTGCATGTCGGTACAGTCGGGGAAACAGGGAGCAGGAAGGGAGTTCCGGAAGCCGGCAGCTCGGCGAAATAAAGCTATCGGAGTAGAAGGCTCTCCAGCATCTAGGAACTTTCACAGTGAATGGATGGGATTTAGCCGAGTGTCGGGTTGGTCTAGTGTATTTACGTCGAGGGATGCACCAGAGCAGCAAGTTCATCGGAGCACATTCCATTGAAGTACTTATAAAACAGGCACAAGGATGCTACATTGCGGCGATGGGGCAGGGGCTGGAGCTTGGTGGATAGTAAAGGACCTATCAAGTTGGTGACTCTTCTTTTGGACAAGTCAGAGAAACAGGGATCATTTTAATAAAAATGAGCTTTCGTGTGTGTAGCTCACCCACAATCTAACCCTAATCCTCTCACACAATCTAACCCTAACCTCATCCAGCTGTAGAGAAGAAGAAGGAGAAAGGGTGGGGGTCCAATCAAATTACAGATACGTTTCTGCACCTTATCAAGAACCCTCAAATGCGACAGAGATTCACCAGCGCAAATATGACAACAGTACTCCAGACATGGTCTGATACGTCAGATCGTTTTTCTTCTTTTTCTTATAATTCAATAAATATTGGACGAATTTGCGTAATTTCTGGTGTACAGTCTTTAGACGTTCATTAAAGGTGCCCAGGTTTCGACCATCTGAAACTTTATAAAAATTCCGATTTAAAAAAAAAATTAAAAAAAGTAACAACATATTCTGCTCGCATATTTTTGATTTTTTTTTTGTTTTTAGGGGGGGGGGGGCGTGCTTTATTTTCACGGCGGCATTAAAATATTTAAAGAAATGTATGAACTTTGTTATGTACTTAGGTGGTAGCTGAAATAAGATTGTACAGAAAATATTACGTAAATTCATCCAGTATTTATTAAATTATAAGAAAAAGAAGAAAAAAACGATCTTACGTATCGTTAGACATTTTATACTTACTTAGTAGGCAAGGGAGATAACTCAATTTTTTTTTTCGGTGGCGGGGGGGGGGCTCAAAACGGCGACCGATAGATGAACTCATTTTTTCTTTTTAATTTAATAAATACAGGATGAATTTGCGTAATTTCTGGTGTACAGTCTTCTTTCCAGCTACCACGTAAATACATAACAAAGTTTATACATTTCTTTAGCTATTTTTTTTATTAAGAGAGGCCTAACGTGTCGGGGCGAAAGTAACGAAGCCTCCATTTACCTATCCGTTAAGTTCCAACATTAAATTATCTCCCTTGAGCTATAACAGTACAAACTTTAACCCGATCTTTCCGATCGACCACATAAACGCCAGAATTCTTCAGAGTTTTGTGCTTCTGCGGTTTCACAATGACATGTTACGTCTCTCTAAACAAAAAATAGCTAAATTACGCGGTAGCTGAAAAGAAGACTGTACACCAAAAATTATGCAACGTCATCGGCGTTCTTGTATAAGCAGTAATCGATCTGAGGGAGATAACTATATATATATATATATAAAAAGTTGGGTATGTGTCCATATCATGGCCATCCCTACTACAGGCCAGGCAATCGTGCAACTGGGGTCTTTTACTGGGGGCCATGTGAATTTTCTTAAATATTCGATATAGAACTTGCAAACTATATCATCAACTGGTGCGGATCCTTTTTTTTCTTTTTAACCACAATATACAAGTAATGATCTTTTGACATAAGTACAAATTCTCTAAAAAAAATACTACATTGAAATAAAAATTCTTCATTGAAATATGCATTTGCCTTTGTTTATTCAAAATTACCTGTCTCTTCATTTATAGGAATTTGTCAATAATTGTCAAATTTATCAATTAGCTCATTGTGGTTCTTATTATTTGGTATGTAAAACACATAAAAACATCAAACTAATCTCACAGAGGAATTTTACCTTTGTTTGCAACTTCTATATCGAATATTTAAGAAAATTCACATGGCCCCCAGTAAAAGACCCCAGTTGCACGATTGCCTGGCCTGTAGTAGGGATTGCCATGGTCCATATACATTTATATATTTTGTATATAAGTTAAATAAATACATAGATGCTGCCAAGGCTGCTGCAAAGAAGGTGGCCTCCCTTTACCAGGCTAGAAAACTTACAGGGGTGTCCATAGTCTGTCTAGACTGAATGGAGGGCATTGCATCCTGTTCATATTATTCCCAGTTGGATTGTGCTTAATCACAGTAGCATTTACGTGTCGGTGGTAATACGCTTTGTTTCGGGGGAATAAAAGTTTTTAAAAATAAATTTTTTTAAAGAAGTAGGTATCTCGTGTATAATATTCTCTTAAATTATTATTTTTCCATACGCAGCTTCTAGCTGATATGCTTCCGCCCGTGTCAGCACACTCCATAACATAACTGGATGCGGCGATTGTGTAGTTTAACAGCCAAAATGGCGGACAACTCTGATGTCCAGCTAGCGTCTGCTCTATTCAACCGGTGCCTCGAAAAAGTCCCTCGTTTAATCGTGAAAACAAACATTAATCGACGCTCTTATATAAGCAGTAACCGATCTGAGGGAGATAACTCTATTTTTCTTATTCCGAATTCGCTTATACTTTGGCAACGGAGATAACTTTGTTTATCGCAGCGTGAAAGAAAATTACTTTTCTTTTTATGTTTATATAAAGTGTATACAATTTGTGGCATGTAAATAAGAGTGCTTCAAAGTTATTTTGAACGCATTTAAAACACGTAACATGTTTTTAATTAATTGTTATAAAGTTTATGAACTTTGTGACAGAAAAGTTTTTTTCTTTCATGCTGCGATAGGGTTTGGGTTTAGGGTTTTTAATGCATTTCAAAACCGTAACATGTTTTCTATTAATAAACACCTGACAAACAAACACCTGCCAACAACTACGAGAGGGCGTGTATACTCCTCATGTGTCAGAAGTGTGCTGTTGTATGGCTCAGAAACTTGGGCTGTCTCTGCTGGCATACTAAAGCTGCGCCGTAATGACAGGGCAATGGTCAGATGGATCTGTTTGGTGAGGCCTGAACAGTACGTTTCTTTTGAATCCCTGCTCTCACAGGTCGACTTGAAAAGCCTTGCGGACATCATGCGGAAGAACAGACTGCGTTGGTTGGGTCACATTGAGCGTAGCGATGGCTGGATTGCTAAAGTCCGACAGTTGAATGTGCCAGCAGAGAACATCACCACTGGCAGACCCAAGTTGACTTGGGAGAACGTAGTCAAACGTGATAGGAAGGCCATGGGTATGGATTCCATCAAACCTTGCCAAAGACAGGAGTGGAGAGGAAGACTTAGATTTCGAGACTAGACAATCAGGCCCCACCCTCATCAGAGGATTAATTGTGGCCTGATTCAACAAATAAACCGGTTGTTGATGATGATGATGATGAAACAAAGTTATCTCCCTTGCCAAAGTATAAACGAATTCGGAATAGTGGCGGCTAAGAAGAATAGTTATCTCCCTCATATCGGTTACTGCTTATACAAGAGCGCCAAGTCATCCAGTATTTATTAAATAAAAAAATTAAAAAACGATTTTGATTGGTCGTCGCCATATTGTATTTTCGTCCGATATTATCATTGAGTTATCTCCCTTGCCTAAACTGGTTACAAAATGTCTAACGAAACGTAAAATCGTTTTTTTTCCTTCGTTTAAAAAAAAATTAAATAAATACTGGATGAATTTATGCAATTTTTTCAGTACAATCTTATTTTCAGTTATTTCTTTAAATATTTTAATGCCATTGTGAAACTGCAGAAGCACCGAATGTTTTGCTATGATGACACTCTAAACTCATAGCTTCACTTCAACAGACTTTTCCACATTCGAACGAGTTATGACAGATGGACGATTGTAAGACCCCAAAAACCATCGACAGTAAATAAAAACGGTCTTCTCGGAGGTCACTCACTGTCAACCAAGCTCCAGTCCCTGTCCCATCTCCGCAATGTAGCATCCTTGTGCTTGTTTTACAAATACTTCAATGGATTATGCTCCGATGAATTGGCTAGTCTGGTGCCCCTTTGACGTAAATTAACTAGACCAACTCAACAATCAACTAAATCCCATTCATTCACTGTGGAGGTCCCCAGATGCCGGAAAGCTTTCTACTCAAATAGCTTATTTCCCTGTGCTGCTGGCCTCTGGAACTCCCTCCCTACCGTCTGTTTCCCCGACAGTACTGATATGCAGAAATTTAAAACTAATGTAAACAGACATCTCGTTGCGCAGATCCCAATTTAGGTTGACCCCCCCCCCCCCCACAAACCTTCTCCCCCCCCTTTTTTTCTCAGTAGTCCCTTACGTCTACAGTGGCGGCCTGCCTTGTTTGGGGTGAACTATGTTAAAAAAAAAAAAAAAGATCAAAGTGCAGTATCTGTTCCGATGGATACTACACCCTATAGACCGGTATCGTCTTGGCCTTTGGCCCTTGATTCCGCCGGTCTATGGGTCTGTTCTGTGTAGTTCTAGGAGGTCCACCCTCCCAGGCTTTGCTTCCCCTCATTGGGGTGGAATAAGTTTATTGCTTACTGCCTGAGGTGCCCCTATCGGGGAATGCCGACGGGGCTGCCCAGGCATTTTTTGTAGGCCAGAGTGCTCATCTTCCCGGGCGCTGGCTTTTCAAATCCCACTTTCCCGACCTTGTGTCACATCTTACCGCTGTTTTTTAAACCGGTGCTCATGTAGAGTACGGCACTGATGAAAGGGAAATAACTCTCGTTGGCTAAAAGATTTATCATTTTTTTTTTCAGAAGAGAATTTGGGACGTCAAAATCTTAGAAAAATGCGACAATTGTCGCAGAAGAATTGGAATTTTTATTAAAACTGCCAACTTTTTCCTTTAATGTAACAAAGTTTGAAACATTAATAAGAAAAACTGGTGCGACTTCGGAAAATCCTCAATACGGAAAACCGATAATAAATACATATTTTTATCATGTATGTGACCGGGACGGAACAAAGATATCGTACACTAAAAATTACGTAAATTGATCAAGTAGTTTTTTTTTTTTATCACAGAAAATCAAATTTTGTCGTATTTTTCCACGCTCGCTTGTCAAGACGCCATCTTTGCAAATAATAGCTTAAAAAAGACAAAATTTTGTGGATTTGGTCTTTTTTTTTTTTAAAGTAGTTTGGTTTAGCAGAATTTATCCGGTTAATACTTAAATTACTTAGATCACAATCTTCAAGGCATGACTTTTTATTTCTCAACTTTTTCCCTCTGAAAGTAAATTACAATCTTCAAGGCATAAATTGAATTATTTTATTACAATGTTCCTTTGGAAGTTTAAACGTTATTTTAATAAAATCTTTTATTTTTTGGCTTATATCGTTGTCATTAAGGCCAAACTGCTTAAAAAAAAAAAAGGCCAAATCCACCAAATTTAGCTCTTTTCTGATAGCGATTTGGCCTTTTTTATAAAGCTGGGCTGAATAACGTCCCTTGTTTTTCGAGATGGCTAGCTGACCAGCGAGCATGGAAAAAAAATGACAAAAAAAAACTACTTGATCAATTTACGTCATTTTTGGTGTACGACATCTTTGTTCCGTCCCGGTCACATACATGACACCAGTATGTCTTCATTTTTATATATTAGCGGTTTTCCGTATTGAGGCTTTTCCGAAGTTGCAGCGAAAAACTTTTTCGCAACGTTAAAGACGTTAACATTTTTACGCTACTTACCGTCCCGGGGATCTGTTCCGAGGTGATCTTCGATTGCGGTATCTTTCCATACGCTTCGGTATCCCTCTCGTTTCACCGACAATCATCACGTCGTCGTTAGAATTGTTGTACATATTACTCGTGTTCGTCTGGTTCACCGAAACGGATGACAAAACTTGGAGGCCTTTGTGTTTGCGCATAAAATCCGGCCTGTCTCTTGGTGGCGGCGGCGGGCTAGAATCTCGCTTGGACCAGTGTAACGACTTACCATCAGACATCGACCGCTTCGGGGAGCCGCGTGACCGTCTGTGGGGAGGAGATCGATCAGAAGACGGATGCTTTCTGAAACAGGAAAGTAGAAATGAAATAGCCATTTATTGTAGAAACAGAATAAACTTTACTTTAGGATAATTAATAGAAAAATAAATAATGTTCCTCTCTACATCCGAGGTAAGCGGGATATTGTTATTAAAATGGATCGTCATGATATATGGCAGTGAATGCTGGGTCCTCACACAGTTCTCTCTCGTCCGACTGCAGCATAATGACAAGATCTGTGATTAGACAGATCTGAAATCTGACCAACCTCAACACATCAGGTCAGAATATTTGCCGAAAGCACTACACGTGCCCAGCATAGAGGTAATCCTAAGGATGCATTGATTACGCTGGTACAGTCAGGTGGAACGTTCATCCTCCTGGATAAACTGTTGCAGAAGCATGGATGTTTTAAATCGCAGGAAGCTTGGCCAGCCAGGGAAACCTTGGAAGCAGGTGATTAGACAAGACCGCTGAACAAGTGAAAGGTGACGTTAAATGAATCGAAGTATCCATTATTGTCCAGTTGCTGCCAGAATTTCAAGCCACATTGCTTTTAAAACGATATTCCTTTTTTTTGTCCATTATTTTGCCTTATTGATGCCACAGATAGAGGAATGTTATTATTTCCAATCTCTCTCCAAAAATAATTATTTTCTTTTTTTCTTCTTTTTTAAAAAGTTACTTTTAGTATTTTTTCATGCAAAGTTCTGAGCCGAGACGACATCGTCTGGGTTTCTAATCGATGTCATCTCTCTTCGTCACATTATATGGTCATTAGCTAAAAATGTTTCATACATCGACCGCGCAATGACAGATCCACGATCAGATGGATCTGCAATGTGAAATCTGACCAAACCCAACACATCAGAATATTTGCACTACACTTGCCAAGCATGAGATAATTTACGCTGGTATCGTCAGGTGGAACGTTCATCCTCCTAGATAAACCGTTGCAGAAGCATGGATATCTTAAATCGCAGGAAGGTTTTGCTGGCCAAGGAAGACTTGGAAGCAAGTGATTAGACAAGACCGCACAGAGTGGAATTTGGAGACTGCTGACCTGCTGAAACACGAGAACCGGAGAGTGAGCTTGCGTAATATCAGAAACCGTTTCACCCCTAAGCGAGGGGAAAGTGACATTAAATGAATCGAATAAGAATGTTTATACCAGATGGTTGACTTCATGGTTAGTTTTTTATGTCCATAGATTAACAGCTGATAATCTTGAGTTGTCTTGCGGTGTAGTTCAATATATATATATATATATATATATATATATATATATATATAATAATGGTAATAATCCAGGTGAAAAATATCCACAGGGTAGAATAAAGAATTTTAACCGGGTTTATAAAAAGTGCTCAATATCAAAATAGAGCTTTATACATGATAATTTTATTTACACAGACATGTACAAAATCTGCGACACTGGCATGTCGATGTTATCGATCAACAGTTACTATAAACTGAGATCTCATCAGGCAGAGTTAGAATCCGATCTTAACCTCAGATCATATTTGAGAGAATGAAGTGGAGGGATAGAGAAAGAGAAGAAGAAGGCCTTAATTTTTGAAATGTTAAATTTCTTTCCTTCTTCTCTTTCTCTATCCCTCCACTTCATTCTCTCCAAATATGATCTGAGGTTAAGATCGGATTCTAACTCTGCCTGATGAGATCTCAGTTTATAGTAACTGTTGATCGATAACATCGACATGCCAGTGTCGCAGATTTTGTACATGTCTGTGTAAATAAAATTATCATTATATATATATATATATATATATATATATATATATATATATATATATTCTGGCAGTTGTTTAAAATGAACATAAATCTTAACCGTTATATTTTACCCCCCCCCCCATCACTTTTATCCGGGCTTTATTAAACTTTTTAACCTCACATTTCTTTCCCTAACACAAAATTTGAAACAACTATATTTAACACTCCAAAGCAAATAACCCTAACCCAAACGAGAGTGATACGTGAGTTCTCATTTCTTTACCAGGTGACAACATAAGCGGAAGAGAGCCGGATGGTTAATTCCTTTTGAGCTTGAAACCGACGGTACCGATGTTGCACTAATTTTCTGTACCAAAAAATAAATAAATATATATATATATATATATATATATAGATTATTTTTATTTACACAGACATGTACAAAATCTGCGACACTGATTTTGTACATGTCTGTGTAAATAATTCTTTGGATTACTACCCTGTGGATGTTTTACCTGGATTATTATTATATATATATATATATATATTAATCCAGGTAAGGTTTGATCCACAGGTTAAAATCCGGAGAATCTCTGTGTTTAGATAATAGTGCTCAATAATAAATATATATATATATATATATATATATATATATATATATATATATAGCGTTAAAGTGAATAAATTTAAGAAATCCGAGTAAGAGAGCTCAATATAGAAAACGGAGCAAGAATAGAATAGAGAAAGAAAAACTTCACATACACATTGTAACTGTCAGCATTAGAATTTATTTCGCCCTCCTGGCCTCTTCAGAATGCTCACCAGACAGCTACATATTGGAAATGACGGAAAAAAGAAATATTCACCAGCCAAAAAAAGAAATATTATAGGCAGAGAGAAGGGGGGGGAGGGGGATAAAAAAGGGGGGAAAAGCAACACACTTAAGTTAAAAATCATCAAAAAAGAAGGGGAGGGAAATATAAAGAGGTCAGATTATATGTATAATATAAATTTTTAGTCCTAACCCAACCCTTTTGGCTAAGATCAAAGTGTAGTATCTGTTCCGATGGATACTGCACGCCATAGACTGGTATTATCTTGGCCCTCGGGGCTTGATTTACGCTGGTCTATGGGTCTGTCCTGTGCAGTTCTAGGAGGTCCACCCTCCCAGGCTTTGCCTCCCCTCTTTGGGGAGGAGTAAGTTTATTGCTTACTGCCTGAGGCGCCCCTACCGGGGAATGCCGACGGGGCTGCCCAGGCAATTTTTAATGGCCAAAGTGCTCACCTTCTCGGGTGCTGGCTTTTCAAATCCCACTTTCCGACCTTGTGTCACATATTCCTAATTTTTTTCACAAGTTTGAACGAAAAATAAATAATTAATTTTAATAAAAAGTGTTTAATGCATACAGATGCCTGATTTAAAGTTTAGAGGAGTCGATGGGTGTCGGCCGCCATAAAATCTGACTGACTGACTTGTTGACCTTAGATGGTAATACACTTAGTGTTGATCACAAAAAAGCGTTGGGCAAGGAAGGGCGTAAAAACTTTGAATAAACCTTCATGGATATTTCCATTCATGCAGCTAGTTAGCGACCTGGACGGGGCCCCACTAGTGGGGATGACGCCCCTCAACCTTTTGTGTTATTTGGACAAATGTTCTCATCTTGATTCTTATTATTCTACTCACTACTTGAAACCGCATTCGGGGTGGGTCGTGTTGGCTCAATCCATCCATCCTCACCACTGCGTCGCTCATGAAGGCCGACCAAGCTTGACGATTTGAAGTCAACGATTGGATTATTTGGACCACAATTCTCAGCTATTCTTTCTATTATATAAATCTCACCTGTCTGTATGTATGTATGTATGTATGTATGTCTGTCTGTCTGTCTGTCTGTCTGTATGTCTGTCTGTATGTATGTCTGTCTGTATGTATGTCTGTATGTGAAGCTTCTCCTCCGAGGGTACCCAACAAACGATCACATGGGTGACATCATTCCGACCGGCCAGCCCAGGGATGTGTAATATCTCAGAATCGGGAAAAAAAATTGACCAATGTGGGGGTGGGTTTTTCCTCCATTTTCCATTTTCAACGTTATTTAGTACTAATTTGAGAAGAAACCAATGCTATCATGTATAAATTGAGAAATAATGCGAGTCACGATAAACCGGAAATGACATCAGAGGAAGGGAGTGCCTGGAAGTAATTCACTCACACTACAACCCTTTTTTCCTTTCTTTCTTCTTTCCCTCTCACTCCCACACTTTCTTTCTTAATTAATAGACGCTAATATTCCTTCCCCCCTCCCTTCCCTCCCTACGCACGTTCTGTTATCATATTCACAACACTTCAACTTCAGGTGCATCTTTTCGAAAAAACTTGGTAATTTTTATGTCAAACATGGCAACCTGTACGAATTTAAAACTGGACCCTTTATTCAATCCACAGGGATAGAATTAGAGTTGGGCGGTTTTGAAATTTTAGTTTCGGTATCGGTTTCTTTCCCTTAAAACCTCGGTTTACGGTTCGGTTTTTCGTTTTTTTTGAAAAAAAATTTTTAACTATGGAAGCTATTCATTCTCTTGTGTGATGATTAGTTATTATTAATATTTGTTTTTAAAACAGGGTAATAAAACTTTATAGACATGCGTAAAAGACTAGTAGTACACCCGAAAACCGCACCAAGGGAAAAGGAAGGATGGTTAAAAAAAAGTAGAGATTATTAATTCACCTAAAGTCATTTTTTAAGCTTTAAGGTAATTTTAGTCATAGAATTCATGACTTGGATTAAAGTTTAATAATTAAACTTTCGAATAAATTGTCAACTCTAAATAAATACCATATTAACAATTTAGTAAAATATAAATCGTTGCATAGTCTACTTTTTGAATAACCCATTTTTAGGAGAGAAAACAGTATACTTGAGAGATAGTTCTCTAGAAATGACAATTTATGTATGAAGTGGCTTTTCAAAAGTAAACAATGAAATGCCTAATGTTTAAAATAATTTTTAAAATCCAAATAAAGTGATACTAGCATTGGCAACTACTTTTTTTCTTTTTAAATGTGTATACTCGCTCGCTACTTTTCGTTTATTTACTTTTACAACAAGTATTTTTTTTAAATTTCATTTTAATGACTTATTTTTTTAGATAACTCTGAAACAAACATAAATAATTATTTTACAATTTTGAGTTGAATCAAATAGATTTTCGACATCATACGTAACGCGTTTGATTTTTTCTTTTTCATTTGAAAATAGTTTATGCTAAAAATACGATGTCATGTTGTCTGTCGTATTTCTCTTTTTTTCATTTGAAAATTCAAAATGTTACTGATAAACAAACTGTAAACAAAGATTTCTTCCTACAAGTCAATTAAATGTTTTTATCATATATTTGTTCAATCTGTCCTCTTACTAATATAACATTTTTTGGTAATATTCAATTTTATTCAAATCGGAAAATCTTTTCAACCGTGTTTCCTTGTATATGGTGGCTTACTGTAGTAAAAACACAATACCGAACGGTTACAGTTTAAAAAAAAAAACCGATTCGGTATTCGGTATGGTGACGAAACCGAAAAAACGCGTTTTTTTGGTAAAACTGCCTATCTCTAGATAGAATAGATAATAAATTACCCCTCTCCTCCTCAAAAGAGGAGGTAATGCCTGATGGGATGGTCTCATGGCAACAGAACAGATACTATGCCCCCCCCCCCCCCCATCATCTATTATGGAATTTTCGTACAAAGGGTTGGACCCTTTATTTAATCCACAGCGACCTGGACGGGGGCCCATCAGTGGGGATGATGCCCCTTAATCTGCACCATAATAAAAAAATGAAAAAAAAAAAAGATGAAGATGAAGAAAGAAGATGTATAAGAAACTCTTACCTGAATGCTGGAGATCGCCTGCGTTCATGTTCCGACCTGATATGAGGCGGCGGCGGGTCAGTTTCTCCGTCTTGCCATATCCTCTCATTCTCTAAATGTCTTTTGCTCGAACGCTCGTGTCGGGAAGACTCTCGCTCGGAACCCTTGTCCCCCGACGAAGATTTTGCATGTACTTTAGATGTGATGGGATGCGGCGACCGACTGGCGGACCGACGACTCTGCTGCAGGAACTGTTCCAAATAACGCTCGACAGAGTCATCGCGCATCGGAGCACTCACAGCGGAGGATAATTTGCTCCCCCCTCGGGATGACTTATATGATGATGAGGATGATACCTGAGAGGCTGGCTGGGCCGTCTGCTGCGAGGCCGGTTCCTCTTCCCAGTTTTGTGATTGATGGAGAGAATCATTGTCTTTGCCGTCAACTACAATGCGAGTATCATGCGGCCGGCGTACATACTCGCTTTCATTGTGAGGAGATGCTGCCGACGGCGACGAAGGGGCGGGATAGTGGGCGTAATCATCGTACCCATCCATCCTCTCCCTAGGGGGATGATAGCGAGGATCGGGAACCCCGCTGCCACCGTGCTGGTCATAAGATCCATCTTTGCAATAATAGTCTTCCGAATAATGTGAACCCTCCACACTGCAGTAACGTGGTCCTTCACGGTTATGCGCGTTTCCGACCGGATCGCTGTCGTGATAACGCCTGTCACTATGACGGTGGCGGCGGTGATGGTGATTAGCGTCCTTCGGTTGAGAGTCTAACTGGTCTACTGTGGACACCGTGGCGGTTGGTTTTGACCGTTTGCTCGGAATCTCCCCTTCTTCAGCCTCTTCCTCGTCCTCCTCCTCAGCCTCCCCTTCTTCAGATTCGGAACCGTAACCCTGAGCTATTAACGCCATAGCGTTAATGATCTGTGCGTTCTTCTCGCCGTTGAGATGCGCCCGGATTGCATCTCGTGCCGCTTCCAATTTGGCCAGGTCGGTGTCCTCCAAGAGACCTTTCTGCCCAGAATCCTCATCTTTCGGCCCTTCGACCTTATCGACCTTGTGCTTCTTACGTTTGTGCTTGTGACGTCTACGTTCGCTGCCGTGTTTGTGCTTGTGTTTGTGCTTATGTTTATGTTTCTTCTTTTCACGTCGGGAGTGCGGTTCTTTGGCCGAACCATCGTCACTACTCGAACTGTGCACACTGGAAAAAAGAAAACAAAAAAAAAAAAAAAAGAGAAAAAATATTAGAAAAACAAAAAATATTAGAAGAAAAAAAAATATAAAAAAAAAATATATTGGAAAAAAAATAGAAAAAAAAAAAGATATTAGAAAAAAAGAAAAAAATATTAGAAGAAAAAAGAAAAAAAAAATATTAGGAAAACAAAAAATAAAAATATTAGAAAAAAAAAAAAAAAAAGAGAAAAAATATTAGAAAAAAAAAAATATTAGAAAAAAAAAAATAGAAAAAAAAAATATATTGGAAAAAAAATAGAAAAAAAAAAAAGATATTAGAAAAAAGAAAAAAATATTAGAAGAAAAAAGAAAAAAAAATATTAGGAAAACAAAAAATAAAAATATTAGAAAAAACAAAAAAAAAAAAGAGAAAAAATATTAGAAGAAATAAAATATGCAGACAAGCCATCTTATTTTTTTAAGGAAATCGCTCCAGACAAGGCATGAAGCCACTTGATGTAAGAAGCTAACAAGACCACGGTAGGAGGAAAACAGTCAGCAGGAAGTGAATTCCACAAGCCTGCAGTTCTTGGAAAGAAGCTACTGGAATAGGAAGCTGTATTTCAATTAGGTATCAAAACAGTGAATTGATGGAGACCACTAGACCAACGAGTCAAACCAGCTGGAACAAAAGAAGCAGGGAATAGATCACACAATTCTGAAGAACACATGCCATAATAGTATTTATAGAAAAGACTGAGACTAGCAACATCACGTCTGTGAGAGATAGGGTGCAGAGAAGAAGAAAGGGTGTGGCCAATCAAATTACAGATAAGTTTCTGCAACTTATCAAGAACCCTCAAATGGGAAAGAGATTCACCAGCCCAAATATGACAATAGTTAGGGTGAGAAAGTGTTTGGAGCGATAAAATGATTCAACCATTTTTTCCAGCAACCGTAGCAACAGATTTGACGCAATTCTTCCATTTCAGGTGTGGAGTGAAAGTCAGTTCTAGGAGCTTATCAAAGAAGGTTTCGACCTTGAAGTCGGATTTTTTGTTGAACCCTTCACATTAAGTGGTTTCATGCCTTATCCATTAAAAAATTATAGATATCTATCTATATATATCTATATATGTATCTATATGTATCTATCTATCTATATCTATCTATATGTATCTATCTATCTATATATCTATACTTATATATATATCTATCTCTCTCTATATATATATCTATATATACCTATATATCTCTC